>JABFPB010000585.1:0-35302 GCA_022817645.1 Ceratoteleas bidentatus
CATCATTGTTTCCGTAGAGAATTTAAGTGTTTTAAGTGTTTATGATAGGGATAAAACGATTTCGCAGCGAGCAAAAAATGTTTCAGCGATACGCCGCGCATTGTTTACCGGAAGCGTCGCGCAAATCAATCCCGAAAACGTATTATCCGGGCTCTTTCGTTTTCACAAAAGGGACAAGCAGCCACGCAGATAACCCCGACAAACAGCGCGCACGATCGATAGGCAATCGCCGCGTCAATAATCCACGTTGCCCCGAACGTCGGGATAATTGTTCGCGGCCGACTGCCGGACTATCAATGGGAGTGCACGCGAAAAAAATTGGATCCGCGCACGCTATTCGCGCGATTATCTCCGGCCGGGATCGGGCCCGGCCGATCTGTTGCTCGGTGAAAATCGGCCGCGCACGTCATTAGGCCGCTGTTTCGCTTTACTTTTTCGCGCCACTCGCTCGAGGTGTGTGTCCCCGATAAGGCCGATAAAAAGCGACGAAAGTTGCGCCGCGGCGTACGTGCGCCATGTTCCGCGGAACTCGCAAATTGGAAGTGCAAGAAAACGAACGAAGAACGGCCGACCGAAAAGCGGGGCGACCGGTAAATCATGCCGCGCAAAAAGTTTAATCGCGAGTTGCCGTCAGATTAAAACTACGCCCGCGACTTCGGCGCTGCATACATCGCCGCGCTATTAACATCGCGACAAACGAGCATCGCGATAGTGGCGCCGCGCGGTTCGCACGGTCCCGACTACGATGGCCCGTGACGTTTTTACGCGCGCAATTATTATCCGGCTATTTACGGCGAGCGGCGGAAATCCCGTTGGCTCGCGATCGATAGTCGAACGCGCGGAATAAAAAGCCGGAACAATGATTTCAATTAACACCTGTCGCGCGCGAATTACGGCGCACTCACGTGTGCCTTATCGGCGGGCTGCGTGGCGAATCGCCGGGCTTACCTGGAACAAACAAAAAAGGCCGGGTTAATAAAACATGCGAAATGAGAATGCGGCGGCGTGATTGATCGAGCCGCCTGCGACTCGTTTTAATATTTCCGCGCGCAGGGGAGCCGAGTCGTTCCTCATTGCGCGCAGATTATGATCTTAATAACTTATTTACGTCTGCTTAAGGCTTAATAGTAACCCGAGCCCGAGCCCGGTGCGAAAGTAACGAGCGTCGGCCCGGGAATGTCATCATCCGGCGGATCGAAACGATCCGAAAGATCGACGCGCCAATGGCAGAACGCCTCCGTTTGTTCGCGAATTGACGTGGCGAGATAATTGAGAGGTCTCAGATTCGCCGGGAGAAGTCTTGGTGCAGTTTTTTTATCAAGGGGATGGTCTCGAAAAGCGGTGGAAAATCGTTCGGGATCCAGATGTTTACGCGCCGCGCGGAATAATGGAATAGTTATGGCGCGCGGCTTTCCATAATTGGGCGCCAGGTCGGCGTCGTATAAATGCCGGCGATGCTAAACCTCCCGTGTACGTTCACTTCCTGTACACCTCCCTCCCCGAGCGATATTTTTCTGCGCGATTCCGTATACCGCTCTCGAGAAAACAACACCGGTCGTGCGTTATAAACGAGCATTTCTCGAATAATTCCGAGACAACGGGACGCCGAGTCCGCGGAATCGCCCGCCACGAGACCGAGTCAATAGCCGTGATCGCGCAAACATGACGTCCGTTAATTCCCCGGCAGAGGGCGCCAAAAATGCAGCGACCGGCTTTTTTTGTCGCACCGCCGCGCAAACTCGGCCGTAAAAGTCGCGCGCGATAAACAGCGCAGCATTTTATCGCGCCGATGCGATATTTATGAGCGTGGTTTATTAGTTTCTGCGACCCACCAACCACGAATACGAACAATAACAAAAGTCCGGCTCGAAGGACCAGAGAGGACCTGCAAGGGGTTTCCGATGGAAAAAAGGGACATTTCGTTCCGCCGCGTGGTTTTCGGTTAACGATGAAACGGAGTATAAGTTTTCGATGAAAACTTGGCGGTAATAAGTTTATTTTGCGGTCGCTGAATTGCATACCCCGATCCGGCTCGAAGGACCAGCTAAAAAACACATTTCTTTCCCGGGTTGAAGGACTACCTAAAAAAGTCCATTTCAATCCGGCTCGAAGGACCTGCTAAAAACACATTTCTTTCTCGGGCTGAAGGACTACCTAAAAAAGTCCATTTCAATCCAGCTCGAAGGACCGAATTAAAAATGATTCTCCTGAAGTGACCTCCTAAATATTCAACTTTCATCCGAAGGACCGGCTAATTCGGATTGTGAGTTTCCGGAGCGAAAACCAGGACACTTCTATCCGACATTCGGCGCACAATGAAACGTAATATACGTTTTCGATGAAAAGTCGGCGGTAATAAGGGTTCGTGGTATTTAACCGAGCGGGACACGCGAGCGGCAAAAACGCGTTGCCCGAATGCCGCGGTGGCATCGATTCGGCGCACGTTGCCCGAGCGGAAACCGAGAGTGAAAAAAATGGCGATCGCTTGTACGAAATGCGCTCGCAAAATCCCG
The DNA here is from genome assembly GCA_022817645.1 of Ceratoteleas bidentatus. Lineage (NCBI taxonomy): Eukaryota > Metazoa > Arthropoda > Insecta > Hymenoptera > Scelionidae > Ceratoteleas > Ceratoteleas bidentatus. Next base: position 2,514 of record JABFPB010000585.1, read on the forward strand.
GCGACTATCGAAAGAAAAACGGAAAGCAGAGTGGACCGTTTAACATGCGGGTCCATTGTCGCGGAGACCATTGGATCCTCGACAATGGCTCTCGCTAACCTGCTCTTGTCTCCTCTCCTCCTACGAGTATCGATCCCCCGTTTTTTGTATTCCCGCGCCACGTCGCTACTTCTTTTTCCTGGGATCCGGCGCGCGTCTCTGTCGCCGCGCGCGCCCTCTCCGTCCGACTCACGATTGCCGTCGACAAGAAGGTCGCCGTGGCAATACTGCAACCGCGCGCCGCAGAAATAATACCGTTATTACTTTACAACTCTCGTAAAATCCGCACGCTCAGCAGCCGGCCGGCAAACTTGTCCATTGCGCGCGATCGCAATTGTACGTGCGACGAGAATTAATTTTTTGCTCAACGCCGTTCCCCGTCACGCGATTACTCGTTGTCGACGGTCTACAAATTTCGGGCCGTGCGAGCGAATCTTAAGCGAATCGGGTGATTTCGGAAAAAGTGTGGCGAATAGAAAGTCGACTTGACGTGAAAATACAATTCGTGGTTGGTTTGCAAAAACGGAGAAAGGCGCTCATGTTTTTGCGCATTCGGGGAGGAGAGTTGTGTGTTATATATTGCGTTTAGCATGTTTGGTTATAACGGAAGATAATCAGACATCGCATAACCACGGTGATTATGCGGAAGGAAATATTGTGTGCCATTAGCATGAGTTCATGTCATTGTAATAAATAATTCATATGATACTATTGTGCGAGCGTGTCTTTTGTTTAGGATGGAAGAACAATTGATTTTTATCAACTAAAACGGACGACGCGGTGTTGCGCGAGTTATATATTATGAAAAAGTTATGCGAATAAATTATTGATGTTTTAAATTAAATGTTAATAAAATAATACAGATCCGCCAAATGATAATGCCACGCTGCACGAGTTTCATTAATATTGAACATAGATAATTGATAATGTTGAATTAAATGCATTATTAATCAGACTTCACTGGTTCATACACTATACCCGATATTACATTTTTACTTGGTTAATTGTATTAATTACGTATATCTTGGCTCGCAAACATACTCTACAATCCGTGATTTCTCCATGTTAGTAAAACTATCGCTCTTTTTGCTTCCACTATTAGTACATCTAACCATTGCAGAAATTGCCACCGACTCTATCGGATCGTGTTGCGCCGACATGAATTCGAGTTTTAGTAACATGAAATTCGTGTTAATCGAGCATACAAAATGTTCATATATAAATAACTTTCCACTCGTGTCATTGTGTGGCGCATTATTTTCCAGCACCAACACTGTTTCACGTTGTGAGAACATAAAATTATTGTGCATTAAATCAATAAAGCCATGTCGCATTTTTTTTAACTTAACTATTGCATACTTATACCCTCCTCTAGAAAAACGTCGGATTCCATCAGAGATACTATACTCGAGCGACAATAATTATCTTACTTTTAACAAACTCTTCGCATTAATAAATGTGTTAAATCGTCGGATGAAAGACGAAAGCAAACCATACGCGTTTTGCCTTAAATTTCCCATAAACTCCCTAATACACATGAATAACGCCCGGGCTTTATGAGCGATCAGCATAAACAATGTCCATTAGCGATCTCGGTGCAAGATCGCTGTGTTTCACGTCGCATTCCACCCCGTAATTAAAGATCGGGCAACGCTGAAATTTGCGCACCTCGCGGGACGGACTTTTTTTGTCGCCCGGCTACAAATTTCCCGGCGTTTATCTCGGCGGCGATTAAAAATATCGAAACGCCCGGTCGACACGCATGCGTAATTTTTAGCGCGCTTTTTTCGCAATACCGGACGCCCGTAATGAACCCGCGATACAGTCAGTATGCTGATCGTCGCACGCGAGGCACCTCGGCGATCAGCATAATAACATCGTCAGCGGATCGACGACACCTGCAATCGAGTGTCGGTATCGGAATCGGATCGTCGCGGAAAAAGGTTCGCTGAGTCAGCGCGAGATAAAGGGCGCCCCTTGAGATGACGTGGAGTCATTCATTATCCGCATACTGATAAGCCGCGCTTTGATGTTTCGTGTTGTGCCAACACGTCGGCCGTAATTTTTCTTGCGTCACAACAATGAGCGCCGAACATCTGAGGCGTCCCGATCGTTCTCTTCCGGGTGTCCTTGCGGCCGAACCGCGATGTCGGGGGTCGGGAATGCCAAGGTCCCGCGTACAAACAGAGGTTTCACACGTAATTGTAAACAAGATTTACTTCCTAGTTCCCCGCGGGGATTTCGAGTTACTCGGCGTGCCAGAACCGCCGGCGAAGACCCCGGAAGGCGGCGCCGCTTTCCGAAAAAAAGCGATGATATCAGGGGGAGTTGCGTAACCTGTCGTCTAATGACCGCACAGACGAGCCGACGAGCGCATTTGTCATTTCGCCGCGCGGGACAATGGGCGACTTTCCGAAAACCAAGGGAGAGTCGGGATGATGAATCGGCGAAGCGTTCGATAAACAGTACGGAAGAAAGAAGCCGACACAGCCGCGGAAATGTACTTTGACAGTCACTCGAGAGACCTCTGCCTCGAACTCGACAACTTCTGATTTCACGAAACGTTGTTCTGACGGGGTGAATCGCTGTGGACTGCGACTCAAGCGACACCTACTAATAACGGACATCGATCGCACTCTGAGAAGTTAGGCTATCCGTTACAGTGGAGAAATTTGTGGATTGCAACCCTTTCGGCTAATATGAGCTTCTCCTAAACATGATACTGTATTCCTAATGAATTCCCTGTAAGATGATACTGTAGAACCTGGGTACATTGGGTACCACAATTGACATTATGATTGCATGATTGCGTAGGGATATCGTAATCAATTCGAGAAATCGTATACATGGAGAAAACCAATTTGTAACCAGAACAGAACACACTTAACCCCATCAATACGATATTGCACAACTGGTACGACATCATATACACTATATGATATAGTAAGATGTTCACATCTGCGACAGCCTACCGAAGGCGCCGAAATGGTACAATCCATATTCTATAACATCCTTTCTCGTAAATTTTCTCATTCTCCTCGATGCACACACTTGAATTAACGATCAATATCTTTACAATCCAGTTCGTAGATTCATCGAATCAATTCCCTTAATTCACTTGTGGTTATTGTGCAAAATCTCGTTGTTGGTCTAACAATTTATATCGTCCCCCTTGCAATATCGTGTTCTCACTCCACATGCTGACCCCGACTCGATTTCAATAACAAACCGCCGCCGCCAATTACCTCAGCCTCCCCCCGCGCTCCCCGATGTCAATGCCTCAACGTGAGAAAGTAGGATATGCGTAGCTCCTCCCCGCAGGCCCGAGAGACTTATGCGCGTACATCCGTGCACGATCGTGTAAAGTGGTCGAAAATATTCGCGCGCGGCTCGCGCAGTGGGACACGTACCGGGGTCTCGCTCGCGCGGAATATGTATGTTCCGTGCGCGGCGTAACGGTACCGCAAAGCCCATGGATGACCCTGGCTGTGTAAACGCGCGACCTCTACGGCGACGCTGCCGAACCGCGCCGTACGGTACTCGTGTATAAACAACGCCACGGCAGAAACTACCAGGGCCCGGCATCCGTCCGGAGCCGGCTTTGCCCGGGATCGCGTGACCGCCCGGCGAACCCGGCCGATAACCCGGCAAAAATCATTTTCCGCTTGTCATCGGTGTCGCGGCAATCGCGCGCGGCCCATCGCGCGTTTCCCGTTTTCAATTTCTTATCGCCCGTTCATTATCCCGCCGAGAGTCATTATCCCCGTTTCGCGATCGCCGAAGCCGCCGAGCGATCAGATCGCTCGGGCGCCCGTGCTTTGTCGTGATCAATTTGACACGTAAAAGTGCAGCTACCTTTGCTGTGCGCTATCGCACCGTGGAGGTTCTGCGAAACATCAACTCTTTTCGAATTGACGAAATGACGGTTGGGTTCAATTAAGTGGCTGCAATGATAAAAAATCTGGAATGGTAGCCTTAAAGATGATTGTGATGGTCATAGTTTTGATTAGTCGAATCAGATTTATGGTTATTGTTATTAGAATCGTGAAACTGTAATGATTAGTAGCTCAGACAGTACGTGTGGGACCCAATTATTTAGTTGGGTATTACTGTTATTAATGAATACTGTTATTAATGATCAGTTTTTATTATAGTTCAGTTGGTAATGTTTGCCATCTCGCATAATATTATCGTTCATTTGGTACTTATTACCATACTCGAATAGTAATTAATGGCATTGAGGAATAGTTATTATAACTATTCAGAAGATAATAATTACTTCCCGATTGCTAAAGCTATAACTGAGACGATGTTTACTTTACCATTTAATGGTTCTTTCTTCTCGTTGGTTACTTTATATGAGTTTACTGCTAATCTCTGAGTAGTTTGATTGCTTTGAAGATTTCGATGTTTTTTTAAAAAATCGGTGTTCCAAAATTCAGTAAAGACTCTTCAAACCCGCGCAAAATTTTGAAACTTACTGTTATATCTTCGGGTGGAGTTTTCGGCGCAAGTCGGAATAAAGGGCTGAACAATGTCGCGTTTCCGCGGCCGCTAACGAGCGTGTAGATAGCCATCTTTCTAATTAACCTGGAACGAGTTCATACTCGGCCGGGATAATGAGACGAGCGTGTGCGTCGGACGAGACGTCGGACAAGCCGATCGATCGCCAATTAACAAGCGTTTATTTGATTCGTGCGAACATTTGTCGGCGGGCTAAGCGGCGCGGGAAAGGCGACTTGTTACGCGCTCCGGCAATCCGATCCCTTTTCGCTGGGAGAGTGCTCGCGGACTAATGGAGAAAAGACAGCTTCATTCTTGGTAAATAAACGCGCGCCGGCAACCGGGGCGTCTTTCGAGCGAAAAGCTCTCTCGCGACTGTCGGGAGCATTGTACCCCGACGTATGACAGCGACGTCGACCCATTATTCGATTACCCCGGGACGCATTGTTTCGTCGCTCGGATTCCGCAGAAATGACATAATTGACGTTATTAGGCTTTGGCTGCGATCGCGCCGGGTAATGAGGCCCCGTAAAATTACTTATGGCACGGCGATGGCCACGGGGTCGCACCGGGAGGGGGAAAGGTGAGCACGACAGTGAAAGCCTCGTGACGCTCGTATTTCAGATAAAGGAGACGCGGCAGTCGAGCTGCGCCGTCGTTTCCCCGGGAATTAGTACGGTTTATAAAACACGCTGCTCCTTTCTTCGGCCTATTTGCAGTCGCTGATTCAGGTTTGTCAGTAGCTGCCATTCATTCCGTCACAGGATCTAAGTTATTGGAAATTCGCGCTGCAATTCAATTCGAAGGACCACATACAAAATTACATTTTAATTCGGCTCGAAAGACGTGATGATTTCAAATTTTATCCGAAGCGAAGGATCAACGAAACCATTCCATTTTGATCCGGCTCGAAGGACCTACTCAGTCCAATTTCTAATCCAAGTACCTTCCAAAAAATTATCTTTGATCCGATTCGATGGACCATCTTGCACCAATTTCGACACAAAATTCCGAGTCCTCGAGATTTCGCCTCGCACCCTTGTTTTCCTTTTTCAATAACACTCGAACTGTGATCTCGAAGAAAATAAAGGGAGCGCACTTTAATTTGGTCCCTATCCCCGAGTGCCATCGACGAGGAAAAATTGGATGCAAGTGTGCCATCCTCAATCTCGTGACAAACGCCGGCGTAACCGGAGTCCCAGCCACGTTTCCCAGTCCGAGCGAACATTCTTGCCGGCGTATACCTATTGCAAATTCCGCACTATCTTCCGAACCTTTGACTCCGACTGAAACCGAGAAATGTCAGATGGTCCCGGGCAGATACCATAAATTGGCCGCGCAGTAATTAACCGGTCTCGTGATAGAGCGCACGGTAAATCATCGTCGTTGTCACTTGTGCAACGATGACTGACAAATTGCCGCGGTAATATGTAGGTTGGCTGGTTGCTGAAATGCCGCCGCGTTTTTGCGCGCCGCGAATAATAGACGACGAATGGAAAGTTGCCGATACGAATCCTACGCGCGAACTGCGTGCCCGACGAGTCGCCAATCGGCAGACGCTCTTTGTTCGCGATTTCCCAGGGCCGTAAATATTGGGCCACACAACATGGAACAAATGATATCATATTACTTAGATCGCACGTTTTGACGACATTGATTGACTGGAACAAATGCATCCAATCAGCCGATTCGTCTTATGGAAACGCCACGATATCGTAACACTTTCACAACATCATGTTGCCGACGAACAATTACAGAGTAATTGTTCGTCGTTCAATATGACTATCTGTCCTTTCGCGGGAAATCGTCGAAATCACGACGATTCCGTCGTAACCGTTTCTATTGACGCGAAAACGGTGCAATCCTGATTGATTAGCCAATTACAAAAACTGCCACTAATTAAAAGCGAAAAGCGCGCCGTTCCGGCGTCTTATTGGAAAAATCGTCTGTGCTCGCAACGCTACCTATAATTTGCCGCGCGATGAGATTCTTCGTCGCAAGAGAGAGGCGCTGCGCGAGGGAGCGCGCGAGATCCGTGGAAGAGGGCGCTGCGGCTCCGATGCGTACTTACGCTTCGGTCGGAATATTCAGGGGTCGAGGCAGGGCGTACACCCACGGCGGTTCGTGTAATTACAACGAGCGTCAATGTTGGCAGGTAACGTATGAAAGTTTCTCGCATGCGCGCATGCACACACGGACGGCTCGAGGATGGGAACGGGGAAAGATAGCGCGCAGAGGTGTGTCTGGCCGTATCGAGGAAGGACATAAGGATGAATCGCCCGTGGCGCAAAAAGCGCCGGAGAAAAAGCGGCGACGGACGCGACGGCCCTAATGAACGAAAATTCATCCGGCCAAGTTTATTGATTCGCGCGCGGCAAAAACCGGGCGAGAGCTCCGCCGAGAGAAAGAGCGGCACGAAAAAAAGAGCGAGAGAGAGGTGCGACTAGAGCCGTCTATCGGGGACGGCATCAAAACTCGTTTACCCGGCGAAGGTTTCGGCGTCCCCTCGGCCCGAAGGATCTTTCCTTCTCAATGAGTTATATTCACACTCGAGCGCCATTCCCTTTACGCGTGAATAACGACCGCGGCACTGCCGCGAAAACTCCCTCGCGGATGAAAGCGGGGTACGCGCGACTGATTGAGATTTTCACTTTCCGGCGCATCGGACTGTTGATATTCATGAGTCGGGGATTCGCCGAGCGTCTAATAAGAGAGCGCGCGCGTATGCAAATCGACGCTACAAGTCGACGGGGGAGTCGCGGCGAAAAAAGGAGAACCGCTACATCGACTGGCTCGAGTGTTTGAACAATGGCGCGGTGGTATTGACTCGGGAACAGGATGTTCCTTTGGATGGCGCTGTAAACAGATGAAATACCGCGGGGCCCGAGATTTATGCCGGCGAAAAGCCGAAGATTCCGTCGTCTCCGTCACGTTCGCCAATTTCTCGCCACTTTCTTAATTGAGTCGGTGGGAAAAACCGCCGATTCGGGCCCGGGCGCCACCCACGTCACGCTCCCGGCGAAAGGCGTATCGGGTTGCGGCGAAAACAACGCGCGAAAACACGACGACTCGCGACACGGCTTTAATCGTCGCCATTAATTATCGCGCGCGTAAAACGGCCGCGGATAAAAGCGCCCTCTAATTGCGCTGTCCCCGGGGCTCGAACGCCCGGGATCCTTTACGATGCGTGTCTCGTATTGCGTTACCGGTTTTATTGATCCCGCGGCAACTAGGATTTCATCCGAGCGAGAACTTCAAAGCGAGTCAAGCGCGTCGCGCCGCGCCGTAAAATTACGAATAATATGCACGCGTGTTTTTACGGCGCCCCGCGACCCCCGGAATGTCAAAGCTTGTAAGACATTCCGCCGGCGCGCTCGTTTTGTCACGTTCAATTCGTTATTCGCCGATAGGCGAGCGATCGTAGCGCCACCTCGATGTCCGACTCAATCGTTCCGAATAATTTATCTTCCTCAGTTTGCCTGCACTTCCGGCAGCTGGCTGGATAGACTTTGTCTGGACCTGCGACTGGCAGTTCACAATTCATCGAGGAGACTTACTGAAAAATATCTGTTTGGGTTCCGTGTCCAGTGGGATTGATAAGCAGTCGAGAGGACTGTCATTGGATAGTTTTGGGTTCAAGAGTTCAGCTGCGATGTCTTCCTTTCAATTTTTTAGCTATTGTCATTTGTCTTCGTAGAAAACAAACGACGCCTTATAGGCAGGGATAGGAGGGAATAGGTTTTTAATCTGAATAACTGTGTCCAGTTTTTTAAGTCAAAGGTCAATAATCATATTCCAATGCATAGACTAGCGGATTGACATAATCTGTAGTTAATAACTCATTCACTCTTTCATTCACTCTTTTTGTCTTTGACCTGACATTTCACCTGCTTCTGTTCCAAAAATGGAAACAGGAACCACCTAACTAAAGGTGGTTCCTTTTTTCTGTTCTGGTCTAATTTTTATCTGGTCAAATTGACCTCCAATAACCTTCGAACTTTTTCCCACTCCTCCCTCTGTGCGTAAAAATGTGCCCCGTGCAAACAGACACCCACGACGCTTGCACTGGTGTGTGCGCGCCAAAATGCCAAAAAGGGCAACATAATTTCATAATGGCTCCCCGTGGAACACCTCGCGTGACCCCGCCGACTGCACCGGGAATAATGCATTGTGCGATGTATCGCTTATTATAAATACGCCCACAAATATAATAGAGGCGCGCCGACGCGAGAGCGGCGTCGCTCGGTGGTCAATGGCGCAACCCGAGTCCCATCTGGCTAGGACACGTGGGTGTCCGCGCGAGAAAGCGAGCGATTGTCTCGCGATTCGCCGGGGGCGCGACGCGAAAGCGCCCAGCGGAACTGCACTCGCGGAATTTCGGGGACGCGATCGATCGCGGCTCGGGCACTGTCGGGTCGCGGCTAATGAAGCCGTTTTTCGGCGATAAAAATGGCGCGAATTAATCGAGCCTTGTTACGCCGAGTCAGCGAGTTAAGGCGGGTTCTTTGCAAAAATCGCAATGAAAAAATGCGATTTGGCGATTAATTGCGGTGATTTTGTCGGATTCGTCGAAGCGAAAACGTTGCGTTTCAATGCGCAGAAACACGGCGGTCGTTCATTTGTTTATTCGTCGCGACTGATGCTGATATTGATTTGATGAATCAATATCAGATTTTTTGTTAACGTAATATATGTTTACCTATGTTAAATATTCCTTACAATTCCGTAGTTCGCAGAACAGAAAGGATTTGTATGGAAATGTGAAACGATAATTTGTTAGAATAAAACGGAAATTTCATTTCCAAAAAACGAAAACGGAAGGAAATTTCCAATCTTTTGGAAATTTCCTGCCTTGGAAATAGTGAATGGCAAATGTAAGTGATATGTGGCGTTTTCATTGCGATTTTTGCAATGAATCTGCGTTTAGTTGGGCAAGAAGGCTGCGGAATTCCGCGCGGCGGAGACGCGGAAAAACGTGTCGGAGCCGAGATGCCGCGATGGTTTACGAGCCGGCGGAGGCGACTTTCGAAACGTTTCGAAGCACGCGTCGCGATACGATGCGGCGGGTTATTTATGACGCGGGAGGTAACGGGACGTCGGGGCTAATGAAGCCGGGCGGTTATGAGGGAAAAGAGTACCCGGAAATCGAGATCGAGAGTGATCGGTATGACGGGAAAGAAGTTTTGCCGAGAAAATGGTATTGCGAGGAAGGATATAAAAAGTAACTGTTTTTAGTCGAAGCTGAAAGTATCGTGGAAGGAGGTGACTGGATGAATACGTGAGAAAAGTAAAGTGTAATGTTTGCCATATCTGCGGATTAAACAAAGTAGAATTTATCATTTACGATATGTCAGTGTGTAGTTGAACATCGCTTTTTCAGATTTTCGTTCGACTTTACCTGTGTGCCTTTGACTCTCGTTTTTATCGTCGCTCATTTATTGGATTATTAGGTAGAGCGTGATTTACGCGCGAAATTCGAAAGCGACCGAGACCTTCGCGCGCGGGAACGGGCGGGGAAACAATAAAAATGGCCTCGGCCGTTTGTTTAATCGTCACTATTATAGCCGGTCGCCGAGCGAGCCGTGTTTTTGGGCGGTCGACAACTGCGTCGTAAATTTGTGAACATTTTTATTCGGAATCTCGGGATGCGCGGCTATAAAACCTCGGCATAACCTGCTTGATCGCTTTATTTATAAGTCGCCCGGCCGAATAAAACTAACCTCCAATTGCCACCTTTGATTCGCGCGCCGATACCGGCGGCTGCCGATTAGCCCGGGCCGCCATAATGAGGCCCCAACAATCATTTCTCAAGCATTCCGCCGGATTCCCGGATAAAAAGTGTGCGTCGCTATCTCTCCTCGTGGTCTTCATTAAAATTCATTAGCCCGCAGAAATACGTCTTACCCACGCGAGAAGAAGACGTAGAGCTCTGAAATGTTATCGTTGGCCATTTTTTGGCCATTTTTCACGCAGTCGATTTCGCGGCCGAGACGTAGAAAAACGCCCGTTCCGATTAATCATATCGCCAATTTATGCAAAACCGCGACCCGTTTTTCTGACTGCAATTCGAAAGTGGAATTGGGAAAAGGCCCGTCTGGTGAAAGTGCGAGGACCAATTAACAGGACCCTTTGCGCGCCATCAAATCACGATTACGACAGCGTACTTTTTGCCACTCGACCGTCAAAGTCGCAAATCGATCGCGACTCATCAAATTCGAATCGTGACGGGCTCAATGCTCCTGCGATTTCCGCGTGTGTTTGCCGAATCAATCAAGACGGCGCCGCAAAAACTTGTCAAAAAAGCTTCTGCCCCTCTTTTTTCGTCGCGCCGCCATTTTTTTCATCGCCGCTCTCATCCATTAAATATAAACTTCATCCATCTTTCATTACCACCGGACGAGATCAGTCAAACACAATTTCGTACTTAGAAAATTGCTTTCGATCGGCGCGACGTAAACAGGCGATAAGTAATGGAGTCCGATGTCTTTCCGTTCGGGCGTGCTTCGCCCAGACATAACCCTTTATCCGGCGGCGTTTTCGTTCGGCGCTCCGGCCGCGAGCGGAAAATCGTGTGTCGAGCGCACGGCTCGCTGCGAAATCCATTTGCGTTCGTCACGGTAAAGGGCCACGCGAATGGACACGTTTACACGTTTGTCGACCCGGAACCGTCGAACGTGCAGCCATTCGAGTTGCATAAAACAATAGCCGCGCGAGCGCCTGCGACATTTTTCACGGTATCGAACTTACAAGGATACGCGGCCGAAAAGTCAATCGCGACCTCGATACGTCTGCGTTTTTTCGCCGACTCGCTGAAATATTGAGAGCCGCGTCCAATTGGTTCGTATTTTGGCGCATCGGCCCGGGAACGGTGCCGGTTTTATTCCGATGATGCAATTCTGAATAGCGGAATGAGCGCAGAAAAATGGAGGAACGTCTGAGGAAATGCAAGGAAACAATTTCGGAAAGCGTCTGGCGGGAATAATTTCGCGAAAGGGCACGTATTGTGCGATTATTTCGCCGGGTAATTAAGCGTGAATCAGTCAAAATGCATGAAGTATTCATACAATTTTATCAAGCTTTCTAAAATGGAAAACGGATTTGCATAAATTGCACGGCACGTTGCATTTTGCGGACCTTTTTACCGCGAAACATATTGCATGCCACGTTATTAAAGTGTAATACAACTTTTACATTTTAGAAATACCCAGCAAAGTAATATTGACTTTCGGCGACGGCATTACAATATGGAAAATGCGAATTATAGGTTCCGGATAAAGCGGCCGCGCAACTCTTATTAATTTCTTAATTAAAGCCGCGGTTCGAAAAACAATTCCCACGTCGGCCAAAACTGTCCCAAAGCGGGGCCACCTTATTAATTCGCGCGCCGCGTAATTGCCACGAAGCGCGCGTTGCCGTCCGAGATGCGTTCGAGTCAAACGGCTCGCGATAGCCTCCGACCCTCGTGGGCGTGCGTTCTTACACGTCCGCGACGCGGCAAAAACTGTTGGAATAATTCCCGCGCATAATAACACAGAAAACGCGCGTGAATCCGTAATTGTTTCGACGCTCGGACAACGGCGCGAGCGCGAAATTATTATCAAGCGCATTGGCGGGCGTGAGTTATTATTCGCGCGCGAAGCGTGTTATTAATGATGCGCGCGAAAAAAATGCGTGTGTGCGAAGGGGGGCCCCCGAGCCTCGGAATTAATTTTCGCCAAGCGGGATCTTAATTATTGGCCTTGCGGACGGTTATTAGCGGACAATGCCGCACCTATGCCGGATTAGCATAAAGTCCCGGCATAGCGTCTTCGAGGATCCCCGACGGCTATTATTGGATTCCGAGGTACGCCGGCCCCACGACACGAGATGCGGCAGCGTTCGATCGCCGCGACCACGCCGAGCCCACGACATTCCGATTAAATTGCCGTAATACACGCGCTGCGCCCCCGATATCATCCGCTAATTCCGCTTTGCGAGGGGCTACCGGGCGAATTACGCGACACAGTCATTCCATATCTCGCATCTTCTTCAGGGCCATTTATCACGCGGGGAATTGGAATAATGCGCGTTCCGCGGCTCGATTGCAGCTTTGGCCCGTTTGATTTTCGGATTCGGGTAATTGCGCGCTGCACCTAAATTGCGCATCAGAGTGGTCGGACGAGCCGCTCGAACGATGGATCGAAATTTTCGCTAATCTGAGGGCTCGTTTGGTACCTTTAGGGATACCATTTTTTATGCTGATGTGTGATCAAATTTGATAGTAAAATGCGGTGTTTAGGATTAGGCAGAAAATAAATTGTTTGATAGAGTGACTTGGGACTACTTCAGTCGAAGCAGGGTTTGAAGACAATTCTGCCGCAAAAGTGCAAATTAAGAACAATGAACATCCTAAGTAGAAGTGGTAAACTATGCCAGCAAAAGAATCTCCACCATGGTAGCTTCCAGTATCTTCCACCGCAAATTCAGTTTGGCTACCAGGGCGATCCTGCCAGGGGTAGCAGCATTTTTACTTTACACGGGATGGAACAATGTTAGTATAATTAATGTACAAGGTATTATCTGCATCTGACACTGCTTGTTTATTTATATGCATTCTCTGAAGCAAATCATTTTCGATCAGTCGATCATTCAGTCTGTTTACTCAGTACAATGCTAGACAATATTGTCAAAATTGGACAAGTATTGTTTAATTTAATCAATACACCCATATTAATTAAATCACGCTTATTTTAGGCATACATCATATGGATTAAACAACGCTCCCCCTTTTCAGTCCTCAAGTCCGATATACAAATCTTCGTCCTGCAAATCTGAACTTGTCCTTTGGTCATTCCTCGCACTGTAATTGCAAATGTTGTTCCAATTATTTCGGAAGAATTTCATCGCGACAAAAAGGTCGGCTCTTTTTTGTCCACTCGTCGGCCCTTCGCAAGTGCCCGACAAATAAGCTGCACGATCGCACGTCCGATTCGCGCGTTCCCCACCAATTCGCGCCGTCGATTCCACCGAGATAAAGGCAATTCGTCTTGGACTTAGACACGCGAGTCCCGGTACGTAAAGTTGCCCGCTGCCGTGCTACAAAACACTCCCACGTGCGGCCAAAGGATAATGGCTTGTACAACAATATTCCCGAAGATTTCAGCGCGTATCCGGCTGCGTTCTCGTATCCCGACGACAAGCGCACGTCGAGCGCCACGACCCACGTCGCGGACAATTGTTCGGCATAACGATTGCATACCTCGGGACACGGCCGTCGCGAATCGAGGTACGCATTGTGTTTGTTTTCCACGTATCTTTCAATTCTATGTCGACTTTCTCCAAGTACGCGTGTTTTTCGACCCCCGCTTTTCCCGATGCTAAACGGTCGTGCAACTTTCGTCGGCCGCGGGCCATCGGCAAACAGCCGCGTCGAGTTGCCGAACTTTCGTTTTCGACCGCAACTCTGACGCCGTCACTTGTGTGCGGACATCGATTTAGTTAATTAGTTGGCGATGTGTGGAGAAAAAAAGGTCAGCATGAAACGAGTGGATGAAAAAAGTTGAGCATACAGCGGGTTCATTGGGAACAAATTTAAACTAATTAGATGTTTCTAAATAGTTAATTTCAGTAAATATGCTGTGAAATATTTGTTGTAGACTTTGGCAAGGGCATGTATGCTAACTTGCAAATCGTTTTGGTTTGATTTGATTATTGAGTGATTTTACAGTGCCTCGGTATAAAAAAGGTAGGAATTTGATGCCGAAACAATAATGCTCTTGTCTTTAAGATAAGTCGATATTTTTTTACCATGTGTTTGACTATTGTATGTAACTAAAAACAGACAATCGAATTTCGATTGTCTTTCACCTATCTTCATTGAATCTTTCTATGAACCTGACCTTGGTCTCCAGGCCATATTTTTAATGCTTTCCAGTCTCGACTCAGACTCTTTGCAGACCTTCTTTACCTCCAGATCCTACCTACTTAACCAGTAACACTTTGCCTGAAATAAAACATTTTTACACCCGTTCCCCCGCAATTAGTGCCGCCCCGAGCAACCCGCGAATCTCTCGCGTCTTCTTTCCCGTCGGGCACCTGCGATCGCGCTGATCCGTCTTCGTCGAAATTTCGCGCAAACGAGCATCTGCGCGACCGAGACAGTCTCTCGCACATGCTCAGCGTCCCGCGCTCATTAGACGCGGTTCCCCCGGAGCGGCGGCGCACATATATACACGTCAGCCGGGGAACGCGGGCTGAAAACCGCTGACTCGGCGGATCGCGCGCACATTGTCACTCGGCGGCATGTGTTGCGCGTTTCAGCGCGATCACTTGGCGACGCGAAACAAATGGGCGCCGCACAAAAACGGCCCGCTTTGCATGCGCCGCAGCAATTTTTCGGCGGTTATGAGGCCCGCGCAAACGAGTCCATCAGTCATATTCAAATTGCGGGCGAGACGTGCGCGCAACCGGGGGACGCTTATCGATTCGAGGAGTCCGTGACCTAGCACTACTTACGCCGCGCGACTCGAACGGAGTGATATTTTAGAATTTCGGGAATTCCACGAGGAGGTTCGAAGGGTTTTTGAGCGAGTTTTAGGTGCAACGGGAATTTGAGTGGTTGAATGGACTGGAGGATCAGTTGAAAGGCGGTCTTATTTGAAGACGTTTTGGGAGCAAAGACACGAAAGTACTGTCTGATTTTCTCGTGTAGTCGTTGAAGAAGGATGGAAATTTTGGTCGGTTATCCAATCGGCATTTATAGTACCGTCGGTTTATTTCGGCGTAAATTCATCTGTATTTGTTTTTGCAGGCATTCAAATATCAGTTTCGTTAAAGAATGCAATTTTTTTCAAAACCCAAGTAATTGCCATCGATACTTTTAAATATTTTAAACATAAAAATACAGGTATCACGGATAGATGATTTTATCTCGTGTAACTTTGCAGGGATGCTGTGAACGAGTCAAAAAAAGAATATAAACAACACAGAATTAAACAAACTTATTTCGAGTGAAACAAACGTTATATCTAAATCCGATGCAAATACCTTTTTCGACCTGTTAATTAGAGTCGTCCAGTTGTGAGATTTTGTTTAAATAAAATACGGCGTTCCTCGTGTCCCTGTCTCAGTGCAACTAATTGAATACAATATTTCCCACATGCTCTAAATTCGCCATTCAATGTGCTTGATTGAAAATAGATCTTTATATTACCATTTTCGGTTCACAATTAAACAAATTTGATATGATGCTTAAATAATTCAAAACATTTATTGTCCCGCTTACATGTTAAATCTAACTGTATCGCCCTCGAAATTTCCTTTAATGAAAAAATCATTCCATTCTATTTCGGCCGAAAAGCTGCATTTTTGTTCCCATTGCGTTCGCCAGCGACTCGACGCTTTGTGCATAATTAATGGCGCATTGTGCGCTCGCATTTCCAAACAATTTGAGAAACGTTACAAAATTAATAATTATCGTGCACCGTGTGTATAATTATTTCATTGATCGAAACTATGAAATATGCAGCAAATATTCAATGGTACTGCGCTGCATTTTTAATCGCCCGGCAACACAATGGAATTTACAAGTATGTGGGGAAACAAATTTGGCTAATGGTTGTGAAAGATATATAATTGTTCACATGATCGGTTACGCCGCGCGTCGAGATTAATGTTTGTCGTGCAGTGTATCGAAATCAATTGTTTCGCGAGACACTTGCGAAAGACTAAGACGAAAATAGTCCGCTGCATTATTAAATGAAACGACAGCGATTACGATATTAAATTTGTTATTCAACCGCGCTTTTCGCGACGATCAAACAATTCGCGAACACGAATGAAAAAGTGTCCCAGGTTCCAATCCGGAGTTTGGCACTAATGTTTCGAGCTTCGTTAATCGCAACGAGCCGGTTTCTACTTATTCAAACACTTTTCTCGACATTCGCCAACTGTCCTTCACAATCGGCCGACGTGCAACAATTTTCAAGCTCGGCGCCACATGTTTATCGCCAGATCCGATCGAAACGCCGCTTTAATTATAACCCCGTGCGGCAGCTTGATAACGGCTTTTTCGATCTTAAATTAAAATTCTCCGCTGCAACTCGGCTTTGCATCACCGCCGCATCCATCGAAATCCAATAGATCGGACCCATTTTCACCGCCGAGTGAAAAACTTGCACCCCAATCGACGATGCCCAATTTACTGGCGGAATTGTGCATTGTCTTGTTGGTATTACCGTCGATTTCATTTGTCAAAAGCCAACCGGTACAGTTTCCTAATTTCACAGCAGTTGCCGCCACGCCATTCAACGACTTTAATTAAGCTCGGGGGCCGCGTTATTCGAACTCATCGACGTCTCATTAATCAAACGCAAGTGTTAAACAATCTTGGTTCCCACCGCGCGAAACAAAATCGACGTTTGTCCACGGCAAACGGAAACCCACGCTCTCGAGAGGCGTGCTTTTTTCTCCCGCTTTCGTCGCTCCTTTTTCCCACTCTCTTCTTTCTTTCATCATTTTTTTTCAAACCGCGTCATCTCCCGCGACGTGCTCCTGACGGCTCTGAGAGGCGTTCTGCTCGGCCATTCACGAATTAACTCGCATGCCCCCTCGGCGCTAAAAAGACCACAATGGGGCACAATGGGCCCGGCAAATTGTTCCCTCGTTACGCTGACGGTTTGGCCGGATCGACGGAAGGCGAGGTTCGCGGAACAAGCCGGCCGAAAGTGCAACCGAGTCACGATCGCGCCACTTCATCGCGACGAAAAAGTTATAATTGGGCCGGGCCTGGGCCGTTAATTTCGAGGGCATGACGGCGCGCTTGCATTGTCCCGCGCGTTTCTCCGTTTCGAGTGGCCCTCGAGTGACTCGCCGTAAAATATTTGTACAACTCGAACGTGTTTGTCAGTTTCCACGTTTTTTCCCGTCAGGGTCAAGCACGGAGCGATGACTTTCATCATTCGTCCCGCAGGCGGCGTTGTTGCCACGTTGCATACAAAATTTGGGCTGGACCGTGTTTAATATGATGTGTAGGCAGGAAAAATGATTTGGTGGATTATGAGTAATTGCATTGTGAAAGACACAAGTATGTGAAATTGAAAAGAAAGGTTGGAAAATTGAAAAAGAAACTCGGCTTTTCTGATCTCTGGGTCAATATGGAAATTGGCTCTTTGCTAGATGATTACTATGTAATTATTTTCTCATAATCTTGATTCAACTATACAGTTAATGTAATAATTTTTTGAGTCAAAGCAAGTATTGAACCCCATACAAAAAAGTCGACTGCGATTTTGTTACCTGAATGTCTACCTTTTCAATGTAAAAAAATAAATTATAGAAACGCTCAAAGGAATACTGAACCAACAAAATATTGCTTCTACTCTTTCTCTCGTTCTACAATCCATATCTTTCTATCCTTCACTCCATCGACGCTAGTTCCACTCTTTTCGAGAGCCCACCGTAGAATCACTTCGCATTCCCGTCATTTGCATCGCGCCGCAAAAAAGCCACTAACTTTTTTCGAAAGCCAGAACAAGTTTCAATCGCAAAAAAGGGGCCTCACGAAATTGCCGCGACTTTTCCAACGGCGCCTCGTTTGTTCCGACGATTCCCGTTACCCCAACGTATGCTCACGATCAGATCGCGTATTGCCAACAAAACGATTTCCTCGCCGATCATTTTGTTCGAGCGAGCGCTTCGCGCGACGACGGTTATTCGGGGAGAGCGTGTCGGGCGCGACTATAAATACACCGCGGCCCCCGGCACATAACATAATTATCGCGATGATGTACGGGATCGCCGCGTTTCCGGCGCAGATGTCGCGCGCCGCGCTTTATTGGCCGGGCTTCAAAGGCGCAGCGAAATTAATTCTAACTGCAGCGCGACTTCCTGCGCGACGGACCTCTGGCCGACGCGACGGGTCAATTAGACCACTTGAACAATTACGGTCGGCGGAAAAACGCTCTCAAAGTGCCGCCAAAAACGCAAATATCGCTGCGCAATCACTTACGCCCATAAACGCGAGACGCGCGTGGCGATGCCAGCCGTACAATTACGGCCAATCGATTCTCGTGGCGATGCTGTGTTTGATGTAACATTACAGTTACGGTAATTGCGTATTCACACGGGAAATCCGTGGGGCTCGGCGCGAACGCCGCGTCGAGTGGGTTCACGCCAAGACGTTTTTCAGCCGAGGTGTTTTCAGTTCAAACAGTTCGAGGCTCGAGTGCTTTGATAGGCGGAGATTGTTTTGCGGGTATTGCGCGATGTGATTTCGGAATTTCGGCGAAGGGAAATTGCGGGAATCTCGGAGGCTGAGAGTCTGGGATGCTGAATTAATGAAACGGTGAATCAAAGGCGAGGAGGCGAAAAAATAAAAACGCGCATAAAATGCGCATAAACAAGACGACGTCGTAAAGCAAATCCGCAGTTGTGTCTTAATCGGGGAAGTGGCACTCGAAAGTCGTCCTTTCGAATTGATTTCAAGTGGCGCTCGGCAAAATTATGACAAAACCGAACGAAATAAGTGGGCTTCAAACCACAATTGACCGGCAAATTAATTAACGCAATCCGGCAACGAATTCGACTCTTCCCCACCCTCTCCTCTCCGCCACCAAACCCCTCAATCGGAATCACGGAATTCGCTCATAATTTTATGATAATTCGACCCGAAATGACGGTCCACGCGGGAACTAGTCCCTCCCCCTAAATTGGCGTCTAAATTCGCGACGCTATAATTTCTTCGACTCTGTGATTCCCGGCTTCTCGACCCCGTTTTTTCCGTCGCCCGCGAAGAAAGCCGAACGCAAATTATAGACAGCGCGCCGTATGAATGAATTAACGCGACTCTGTCATTCGCTGCTCTCGTCCCGTGTAATTCGCGCGCAATTAACGCCAACGACAATCGCCTTATTGCGCTCGTGGGCGCATAATGCCCGCGGATAATAACGCGCGCATTATCGCGTTCCACAATCCGGCTCTTTTCCGGCGAAACGGCACACGCGGCGACATCTGTCGGACGCGCCGTCGTGCGCCGTTCGATATGCCGTTCGGCGACTCATTCGATTTCCGATTTCCGCCAGGGAAAGCTGAGAAGGAACGACAGTTTTGAGAGGCAAAACTAGGTAGGTAAGATGGACTTATACAAAGGAATCGAATTGGACAGATAATGTTAATCATTGCAGATACTCATTGTATCCGTATCTTGGATGGCTTCCTTAATTCTGCGTTGAAATGGAGATACAAACATTTTATATAAACCATGAACAATCGATCACTAGATGTCAATAACCATATTATTACGAATCTGGTATAGAAATGTGCATTATGCAATATGCATCATATATTATATAAACTTTGTGATTCATACTGTTTCAGTCTGTAATAGCAATACAAAAGTTTCCTTCAAATACATTTCTCATCAATTTCTACCCGTAATTCTAAATGCAATTTTTTATAATCATGCAGAAATCAATCGCAAAGCACTAACGATTATAGAGAATTTTGACTGGCACGTCGCTTCAATTTACCCCTTTAATATCGCTGGGCGACAATTAATTTATTTTAGACGGTACCATTTTCCGCGACGCTTTTTCGCGCGATAAGGACGCCCACGCGGTGTAATTTATTTGGCGGCTGATCTTGTCATTTTTCTCGATTATCGCGGCGAGCCGCGCGGAAGGTCGCGCAGATAATGCGAACGAGTGGATAACTTCTTAAAGTTATCTCGTGGGGCGGCCGGCCAACCGGAATCGTGGCCCGGGGAAAAAAGCGCGCGCAGATAAGGAGTCGCTGAAACGGCGCGTCGAAAACGCCGGAGTTACAAACTCAGCGGAATAATTAATGCCCGCATGGCGATGTGCAGGCTGCGCACGTGACTGTGCCGCGTGAACGCTCCATTTTGAAGGTTCGCGACCAAAGTATCTCGTCGTCGTGTCATCTTTCGGGATCAGTGAACTGTAGGTTCGCGTTTTCGCGCAGTGGATGAAGGATGCTTTGTTTTACGGAACGGCCGATTTTGGCAAGTAACGGCTCGGTGTTTGAGTAAGTACTTTGGGGAATCAAGTTAAAGATGGGTGGGATTAAGAGGAACGGATGGGTTTTGGGACAGACTTTTGTTGCATCAGACAAAATATTTGGCAAGATCGCTCATCGTTTAGGAGAGTTTAATTGGGTTAAGTGCATGTTTGGAAGGAGTTAGGTAAATCCAATGTGTTGGTTCAATACACTAATCTGAGTATGTTTTAAAATTCCAAAAATTGATGACTAAAGCCTTAGAAGGCACGTCTACTAGATGCTTCTCTAAGCCCTATTTTTCTATGTATATCCTTTCCAGACAAACAAATTCCAAACCCTTTTCCACCGAACGCCCCAATTTTCATGCCAAACCTCCATCTTTCCCCTCGGAAACAACGCCAGCCAAACCCACTCACGAACGTGACGGTTTCCCAAACCCCCGGGTCCTCTAATTACCGATTTTCTTGAAGAATAAATTCGAAACGCGTCGCGTTATGTCCGGGCAATTGGTCGCATTGAAGTCGCGCGTCATTGTGGCGCAATGACACGTCCGATTTTCCGGCAATTTCGTTCCGAAAATTAAGCATACTCGAGGAATCAATTCTGTTGCGGCAACAAAGACTTCGGGCCCGGGCTGCGACGCAATTCGTGGCCACCCCTCGGCAAAAAGGCACGGCAAGAAGCGAGCGCGAAACCCGAGGCGAGGCCCGGCCGGCTTAAAGGAGATGTGTGTGAAGCGCGCGGACTCGCAGGTAGAAAGGTCCCCGGCGTCCGTTGCCGTGTCCTTTGGCTCGGCTCGACCCTCGGCAATCTTTTCTCACTTCGCGACGAAGCCATTTTTCAACTTATGGAAATTGCGTCCGCGCCTGCACGAAACTTGGCGCTATCGCACGCCCGAACGAGCTCATTCATCGCCTCTCCATCTATCCCTCTTGAAGCGAACTAACGAAAAGTTTCGTCCCGAGAGCTGGCTACTATTTTTCATTATCTTCCCTCGCGCGTTTATTTATTTCACTTGTGTCGCGCGTTCCCGAGCTGCTTAATATCGTACCAAGCTGGCCGAATTGTTCGAGTCTTATGAACGCGAAATTGTTCGCAGTTTCCAACCTTTCAAGGCTCATGCGTTGATCGATCGCGATCGACGAATCGGCCGAGAGGAGTTTCGGTGAAGACGCGGAAAAATGTCGTATGAAAATGTCGGGACTTAATGAACCGTAGCGGCGTTTTTGCACGGCTCCGGGAATTTATTCGTAATTAATGAAACGTGAAGATGCCAGCGAAATTCACCTTTACGGGCCATTTTTGTCGAGGCTCTAATGGGGTAGAAACTTTATTACGACGAAACTGACGGAAATTCGGCTGTCTCGCGAGCCTCGGGGAAATTAATCAATATTCGTACCTTCGAGATCTGCAAGATTGTTGTAACGAAACTCGCGTATATACATCACACTTAACAATCAATCATCCGCAAGCTCCGCGGTCGGTTCGGAGCGACTCAAACGTTACAAAATCGTGGAAAAGTCGCAAACATCATAACCTTATTTCAAAGTCCCCGTCTCGCTCGCTCCCACCGCGTCGTGCAGTTTTCCTTCCTCGTCTTCCTTATCCAGCTTTCACGAGCGGGATAAGGTGGCGGTTTCCATAAGATTTACAGACACGTCTGTACACTGCGCGAGTTTTTCCCCGCGCCGAACGGAGGAAAAGAAGCGAGCGCGCGGCTTTATCTCGACTTTTCTTATTTCCCCTCGACGACACGACAATGCTCTTAATTTCGTTTTTCAGCGGCGAACCGCCGCGACGTGTATTCCAACAAGTCACGCGAGGACGTTCGATATGCGCTTTACGAGTCATCCGCGCGCGAGAATCGTCCGCTTGATCAGACGTCAAAATTGTCGCCACTCGTACGTGACATCGCGCGCAGCAAATTTTCTTCTGCGCGAAACAATTGACCAATCTGCGACACAAATTCGAAGTCCATTCGCCACGCGAACGTCGTAACTCGAAATTTCCAGTGAACCACGACAAAACACGGTCTTTTGCCCTGGTTGGGCGCCAAAAAAAGCATGTGAACCAACGACAAGACATGCCAAATCTGCCAAGTAATCGCGATAATTAGTTTCATTACCGTGATGATCGAGTTTGGCGAGCTCTTTTCGAAAAGCCATCGCGTGTTTTTGTCCCGGGATCTTATTAATTCGCGAAGCCACCTGGAAATGATCCAGGTTACGTAATGCGATAGGAAGACCAACAGTTACCGGTGAAATTGGAAAACGGAAAATTATCGTTGGCTGTAACATCCAATGGTCCGACAGTTTGACGTCAATGCAAAATTCATCGCGATCTGCCACTTTGCCGAAATTCCGCAGCTTCGTTAACAAGAACGAGTGATAAGGGCGCGCGTGAGAAAAGAAAAATGAGTTGTTGACTTGAGAACAATGAAGGTATGCTTGCGATGTAATGGCTGCTTTCACCGAAGCCAAAGTGACGAAGCACAAAACTATCGTCGAAAGGGTCGCCGTTATTCCACGACAAGTACTCGAATCAGCGCGACTTCATCAGTGTTGTTGGACCGATTCGCGCAAAAACGTTTAGCGCCGCGGTGAATTTCCTTTTCAAGCGAATTGCAATTCAGCGGCGCGCGACGTCGGGCGTTTTATTTATTAAAATATGCGGACACTGCGCGAAAAAAGCGCGGCTGCCGAAAGCGAAACCGACGAAAATGAAACCTCAGCGCAACACGCGCCAACTGGAACGAGAAACCCAAATGACGCTGTCACTCGCTTTTCCTCCTTTCTCGTCCGTTAATTTCTTTCGCTTTTTTCCTCGCTTTGTCGGACCGATTGTTTCGCGCGTGTCCTGTTTTCGCGCCGACTGTATCGCGAGCGATTTTCGGTCACTTGTCCCGACCATTAGCAATTATTTCGCGCCAGGCAAACGCGGTCGTTCGATCCGCAACCTAACCTCACCCGTCACGAAGTCAGCCGATCTCCCGTTTTTCCCACCAGTACAGTCGAGTTCGTGCGAATTAAATATGAATCGGCGATGAATGAATCGACGGCCAATTGCCGAGGCGAATGGCGAAACGGCACGGCGTGACTCTCGCGTTTTCGGTGTCGAAAAAATTGAATCCTTTTTGTCGCGCTGCACGCCCGATCGGCGACTTTCGCCACGAGCCGGCCGGGCCTTTTGTCGGCCTTAATTGAACGGCCAAACGCAAAATCGACGGAAACGAGCCTTTAATTATTTGCGTCTCCAAGAAGCCCGCAATCGAACGACCGGACAAAAAGCGGGAAAAAATCCCGGGAGTATCATATCGCGGGGCGATTAAATGAAGTCGCATTGATGCCGCGGAATTCGATAATACGACAGTCAGATGACGAGCCGCGGGGACGAAAAAATCGAAAAAGGGTCGCTTTTCCCGGGAAGTGTTTACGAGCTTCGGTAATCGATTCCGGCGATATCGGCCGGACCGGCCGTACCGGTTTCCGATCGCGCGTTTTCTTGCACCATCGACGTTTTGCGCGTCTAGTTGCACCGCGTAATAATTGCGCGCAATTTATACGAGAATTAAACGTCGGCCGTTCATCACGTGCTCGGACTATGGAAAATTGTGAATCGATTTATCACGCCCCGAGCGGCGCGCGGCAAAAAACCCCGGTTTCCCGTCCTTTTGTGTTTTTGCGCCTGGACCGAGGCCGCCGACGTCTCCGGCAAATATTTCGATCCTCTGACCGTCATGCAAATCGCAGACTCGGCCATTTTCGGGCTCTCCAACGCTTCGGATGAAAACGACCCGATGACATAGATAGCGCATCGAAAAGACTCGAAAAAGTCTCGGGGCTTGTCTCTATCGTTTAAAAGAGGATGGTTACGATTTTGGAAAAGTTGTGATCCACCGTTAAGTGCTCACGATTTCACGTTTAAGAAGGTGTAAACGACTTTATCGTTGAACGCATAAGTCATTCCAATTCCTGGGATTCAAATTCGAGGAAATCCGAGCGGATTTGTCTTGATTAGCCCGCCGGCACCTCGGAGTTGAGCGAGAATTTTCGGAATTGCAAATTTGCCCGCGCGATGCATCATGTCGCGAGACTTTATCAGGCGAGCAGCCGATCGTTCCGGCGTTTCCAAAGACACACACTGGTTGTAATCACGACTGGCTCCTCCGGAGAACTAGCTAATCGCTCGAGCGTTCCGGAATTCCAGGACCCAGGAAATTACGTCGCCCGACTGTCAGAGACGAGATTCCAAGTGCCGATCAGAAACCGATCCATCACCGCGGCCCAAGACCTTCACACTCACGATAGCCGTCATCGAGCTTGAAATCCTAATCCCGTCTCAAAACTCGTTCGGAAATCGAGTCACCCGAATCGCTGAGATTGTTCTCCGAAGTCCACTGTTATGGAGCTCGGAAACCTTATCCCAAACTTGTTCGGGAATCGAGTCGACAGAATCGGTTCACCTATCCAACGTCAGCAAAAAAAATCCTATTCCCTAGCTATTGGACAAATACGAATCCTGAATGGACCATTAATCGAGTCACCGAATCACTCTGCTCGTTTACAAATGCCAAAATCCTATTCTCAAACTCGTTGAGAAATGCTAACCCCAACCTTGTTCAGATCCCAATCCCAAATTCATTAATACTCAAATGGAAGCTGGTCTCATAGTCCCCAACTACCTTCAAAGTTCAACCATAAACCCAATAACCTACTCCTTAACTCGTTGAGAGATCCTAATCCCAATCTTCTTAAGAATTCCCAATTCCCATCTCATCAAGAGACACAGGAGTATAAAAATGTAAATGTCAAAGATACTACAGTCTCTTATAGATGTCCCGAGTGAACATCTACAATTCCCAATCCAACACCGAATTTCTCGTTTCCCGAATTCCGCATCCTTCACCGAAATCGCCGAATCCCGAACCCCTAAATCCCGAGTCCTAATTGCACCCAACGTCGTATCTCGCGCGACTTCTCTCACAAGGCACTCCGCGCAAAAACTTACCACTTGCGAGGAGCTATGCTTTCAAGTCGCCGCTGCTCTCGAAGCGCAATCCACGGGCTCGACGCGTTTCTTTCGCACTCACTATCGTGTCACTCACTGCACTCGCGCGGCTTGTTTCTGGGCCGCAAATTGGAATTCCGCGCGGGACTGCCGGGGCGTCTATCGGCGCGACCGGGGCCCGAACTGTTGGTAATCCACGGGCGAGCGTACGTGACCACTTGTCAACGCGCGGACACGGATACACATGCCAACCGGAGGCAACCGCGCGCCACGGCTCTCGCAAGACAACTGAACGCCCGACGCGACCTGAGGCCGGGACTCGACTGGTTTCCGTGAGGGACCCCTTCCCTTCCCCGCCAGCGAGCCGCCCTCAACCCTCGCTCGACACTCATCCCCTTGACTGAACACGCTTCTCCCCCTGCCGACCCTTGCTCTCAAACTTCCACCACCCGCGCCGACACATTCCACCCTCCCCGACCCCCCTCCCCACCGAAACCGGGGGAGCGCGCGACTCCCCACTCAGCGACCCGATCCCCACGGAGCCCGCTGCCGGCGCGCGTTACAAATCCAGATATTGGGCAGTGTAAATAACACCGGGACACGTCTTGGATCGAGATCGAGACAGTTGTTCCTGGTCGCCAGCACGGCTCGGAGGCTTTAGGATAGGCTTTATTGAAATCGAGGTTGGGGACTGCAATGAAGAGATGACTAGTTGAGATGATCGACTGGCGAAATTGGAGAAGGATTAACGATGTAAAAAATATTGTTTGGAGAAGAGATTGTCTGTGTTCTCAACACTACGGTAACTTAAGTCTTGGTGTAGTGGTGTTGCCTTGATAGATGTCAACATTGTTTCTTCTGGTGTAAGGCTCTGGGCTTGAGAATTTAATACGAATTTGGGGATTTCGGATGTTTCCAATTACATCCTTTTGGCAACATCATTATTTTTTAGAATCTCTTCTTAGAAGATAAATTTGGGCAATTTCGACAACTCTGGATTCCTATGTTTTCTATGCAACAGAAGCTAACTTTGCGGTATGAAATTTAGATGCTGAGAACTAACAAAACTGTTTGTTCAACCAGATTGTTTAACAGTTCTCCAGACTTCTAGTTTGACTACCATCGAATGTTAAGCAGTTCGGCAACTGCTTCAGACAACACAATTATGTGTCCTGGCATAGGATTCTGTTCGTACAAGATGAATTGAGATTTGGTCAATTCTGGATTTCCATGTTTTCCATGTAACAGAACTCAACATAATGATACTTAAATTTAGACTCTGAGGACCAACAATACTGTTTGCACAACCAGATTGTATCACGGTCCTCGAGATTCCAAATTTCGCTACCATCGAATGTTGGGCTTCGACAACAGTAAAGTTTCGGCCGAAGGTCTGCTACTCCCAGATGCTTCTGGGTCAATGGTGCAAGGCACAGTCATTTTCCGGCGCATTTTTGCAGCGAGCTGGCTGCCAGCGAATCTGGCAGTAGCGTCGTCTGGAGAGAACGAGGAAGGAGACGGCGCGAGCGAGATGGGCTTAGCCAGCTGGAGGGAGCGGATGGCCTGGGAAGGCGTTCTGCTCGTCGTCAAACAGACACGAATCCGAAACTTAATTACTTCCTCGACCTTTTTCATAAACCGAAACCTGGAGTCTTGCTCTCGAATTTTCATCGCCAGCGAGCGCCGCCGCATTCCGCGTCCCCTCCCGCGTCGAGCCTTCCCCTCCTGCGCCCCCACCCCGAGCGCTTCGGCAGCGCGCGTTACAAATCCATATGCCCCCACCGCCGATCGGACAATGTAAATAATGCCGCGCGTGTGTGCGTCTTGGATGGATAGCGCGCGCTTGTTTGTGTTTATGGGTCAATAGCGAGTTGTCCGACGCGGGAATTTCGGTGACGAGGGTCTTTTCAAGAGGTGTCACTGCAAACGCGCGTGTTTTGAGATTCGACGTGCAAATTACGCGCGTTGGATTCTTCCAACCGATCGCGCGTCGCGCCGCAAATACCAATCACTTTGTTCGAGCGAGTCCTTAATTTTTTTTACACTCACTCAATATTAACGATAACTAGTGCAAAAATAAACTATTTTTTGGTATCAGTTCTGTGGTGGTCGTTTGCGCCAATATGGTCTTATCTCTACATAATTTGCGCCATTTGTGACATTTCATTCGTGTGGCTGGTAATATGAATGTTAATAAAAATGCTCATGAATAAGTTTTTAATCGAATAAAAACATTTGTTTCTAACATATAAAGGGGACCCCCCTCCTTTTTTAAATGTTGCCTGCAGCCTAAAACCTGCTGAGTTCAATCACTTACAAGATGTATACATAAAACACTAATAAAACATTTGCTTTTATTAATTAAAAACCAGTAAATTAAGCACCAGTAATTTCTAACCGAAAGTATACAGTTCTTTTTTCTTAAAACTAACTGCAATAAGTACTAGAATTTCATACACTAATTTTTCTAGCGCCCTTATGTTGATTCCCTCCCTTCATTCGACTCGCTGACTCGTTTTTTTCACCCCGTCGCCACATTTCTTCGCGAATTTCACTTGATATTCCACATACTGCCATGCCTCGTTTTGTCATCTTTGTTGCATTCGCTGCACTTCGTGCGCGCGCTCTTCACAATTCCTCATCTCAACGGGTCTTTGTTTTTGACTCGGCGTGTCGCGTTGTTGTCCCTCTCCCGCTGCTCTTCCTCCGTTCTTTCGCTCCTTGAGCTCCCCCCGGCGGCCGCGTTTTTAAATTGCGACGTCTCCGTTCGCGCGTCTTGTTTGCGAGATTATCGTCACCCTCCTGCCGCACATCGTCACAGTTTACTTTATTTACCCGACGCGCTTTTGTTTCTCGTATTTTGATTAGCTCTGTAATGAAACATAATACCGCGCACGAAACATTAGACTACGCAAACATAATTTCCCTGGCGCTTGACGAAAAATAAAAAAAACACGCCGCTATTTATCTTTATCATCGAACCGTGTTCCGACGTGTTATTATGGCGTTTTTTCGAGTCGCGCTCCGACCCCGAGCGAACCCTCTCATTATTTTTTATATCGCCGCGAGGTGGTTCGACGGAGGGGCGCTCTTTAAAGAAGTGTCGCGTTCGCGTTAAAGGGTGCGTGTCTCGGAGCGAGCGCGCAAGAATGGGTCAATAAAATGTGAAAGAGAAAGTCAAGATGGCGATTGAAAGAGATTTATAACTGCTTTATTGCCGCGGCGCTCGAGCCCACGTTCAGGTAGCTCGGCGGCGCTTCTTTCCCGGACTATATTACTCGGTTTGACGCTTTGATTCGTGATCGTTTACACAAGTTATTATGTGGCGAAAATTTTGTTTACGCTGCTTACCGACGAATTCGTCGCTGCATTGTCGCTCTTTTTCGCCCTCGTTCCGTCTGCCCTCTTTCCCATTCTATTTTTTTCTCGTTAAGCGGCGAAATCGCGGCATTCGCCTAATGCAAATCGAACGAGTCGGTGAAATGGAACGTTGAAGAGTCGAAATCGCAATGAAAAATTGCGCGTTAACAAATCAATGCGCCGTTAATGCTGGTTCACAGTCCCTTTCAACCGACACTCAATTATACGCGGCCGTTATCAAATCTTCACTTTTACACCGGAATTCACTGTAATCCCGGTGCCTGATTGACAAACTTGGATAAATAATGCTCAAAAGTAAGGCGAAATAATTGTTCGTTTTTCGAGTGAGCGTTCGCCGTCGTCTCAAATCTCGCTGAATACTTTAGATGATTGAAAAGCGCGCTCGCTTGGCGACGTATTAAAATATCGAGGACTTACAGTGTATAGAGTTGTTAATCACCTTAATCGATAAGCACTCGGGTCCCGGTGGAATTCGTCTGTTGCCAACTTTTCCCGACTCGACACATTCGCCGCACATCCGCTAATAGCGCTTCGTCTTCGGCCCGGGAACGTCGAATTACGTCGCATTTGTTCTTTGCCTCGCTTCCGACGAATAAATTTCACCGCGTTGCAACATTTGCTCGCCCGAAGCGATCCGGCAACTTTGCACTCCGGACGTAATCGAACGTTGACTTAGAAACGAATTTCGGTGTCGTTTCAATTCACGGAATAACGATGTCACGGAACAAAAGTCTCCGCGAAAAACAAACGTCGCGGGAAAAGGAACGTGCGAATCGTGGGTACAAAGAGGGAGGGTAAGTCAACCGCACAATGGGCTTTGAAAATTTGCGTCGTGTAATTATGGATCATTAATACCGCGTTTTCCGCGGATAATTCATCGAAAAATAATTCGAAACAATCGCGCGGGGAATTATCGTGACTCGCACATGAGTGTACACGAAATGACCGAATAGCGCGGCGGTAGACTTTTTCGGGCGATAAGGGGGCGAAACAATAGGCGGATGAACATTTTGGCGCGATTTTCGGAGTTTTCTGGTCCGCAATTATAGTTGGGTTTGATTTTGAAAAGGTTCGGAAACGAAGATGATTATACCGTTTGTGGTTCGATTAAGGAAGTGGATGCGTCCGCGCAAACCGAATCAAACTATTGGCGCCATAAATCTCGCGTGCCAGCATTAAGAACGGATGTCTATATATCTTGTGCAAAGACGGACACAATGATGGCCGTAAAAAATGAAAGTTTCAAATCATTCCAATTGATATTAGTTCGAGAAAAGGACGAGGAAATCGCGTCGGGTATAATCGTACGGCCGCATTGAAAAAGATCTTTGTCGTATTTCAGCATCCGAGCAGCTGCTACAGGTCTTTCATTTTGGTGCGTCCCGGAGTCTCGCACGGGATACGTACAATATCGTTTCCACTAAACGCCACGGGAACTTGGCCTTTTTCAGCCGGGAATCGCATTTTTCTGACTGCTTAATTGCTCCCACTTCAAAAAGTTCCATTTCTTTAAATACGGCCAAACGCGCACTCCGCGTTAACTCGAATCAATCACTTTGAACAATGTTGCTTTAAATCCGGTCTTAGCTACCGGAATCAACTTACTCTAGGCGGATTCTTTTGGTCGTAAAGTGAAACAGCCTGCCCCCTCCAGATTGTACTTGCAATTACCGGATATTGCCTCAATTCATTTTTTTACAATCTTAATTTAATGTAACGCTCGGTCATTTAACCAAGGACGATAAACATCGCTTGAATACGAGTATTAATTAAAACTACTTGTGAATAAGAGTAAAAAAATGCATATTAAATTCACAGTGAGATTTAAAAAGATGGTTATAGAGAAAGGCACTAATATTAAGAAAATATTTAGCTGAAAATATAAAGCAGAGAAGAAAAATATCTTGGTGTATATGAGATACAAGTATAGAAGATATAATTCAAATATATTTTGCCGAAGTATATTACATTAACACTTTAACGGCACAATGCCACGAAATGCCGATGGTAGGGGTACAGCCTGCTTATGAGTTGGCGCAGGAGTGGGGACAGACTTTGACCGTTAAAGTGTTAATTTCACCACTAATATATTATGCAACAAGGGCCAGAAGTTGATGATTTTTAACCTGAAAAAAAATTTTTTTCGTGCGGGTTAAGGCAACATATTATTTATAATTATGGAGATAAGGGCTCTTAACTGGGTTCTTAACTAAAAGAACCCAGTTTTTTAGTTAAGGGCTCTTAACTAAAAAAAATCAAGTTAAAACTTGATTTTCTTTGTTCGTGTTTTCATTTTATTACTGATAGTAGAAGAAAAGTATGGTATGAAAGCAACAATAGAATTCAGCAATGACTGACTGCAGAAATTAGCATTTATTTATATTCAATTTAAAATCAATGTAAAATGGTGTCTTTTAATGTTTCAACATCGAGAGATTTGTTATTTATTTAACGCCATATTAAAAGCATGATTACTTAACTTGACTGAATTATTGCTGATTCGAGATGTTGAATAAATTGTAACAGACAACTTCGACAATAATCAATATTTCTGCAACGGGTACTGTGTCAATATCTTTTAAAAGAACATTAAAATGTTAATTGAATTATAGCATATCACTCAACATGGTTCGCGATAATAAATCAATTAATCATTCAGAGAGGAAAACAATTTTATTATTTCAAATGCGATCTTGTTATAAAACGTAGAATGTTGAAACAACGGCAAATGATGTTGGATCAATAACAATTTCTGTAGCCAGCCGAATCCGATGTTGATCCAACAGAATTGTCTATTGTTTTAATAATTCCACGTTCTTTAACAAGTCTTTCTCGTCGTGTGAAGTCAGTCTCAGTGTATAAGCTCAAAATCAATAAAAAGAAATGTGTAAATCGTTGGTATTACTAAAGTCGACTCGACTTTAGTAATACAATTTTGTGAAGTGATACTTATCAATTAAAAAAAGAAGTTTAATTCAAATTTAATTAATTTGATTTAATTAGTTTAATTTAAATTTAATTAATAAAAGAGAAGAAGACTCCAACTCAATATCGACTCTCAATTAACATTGATCAAACCAGCCTTAGATACATGTTATTTTAAATCAAGAAATCAGTATTGCTGACTCAACATCTCTGGGAAAAGTTCATAGATGTTCACTTCATCTCTTAATAGACAAAATTCTAATAGAATCACTTACAGTATGCGATCAACATTGATTCAACCAATATCACGAGTGAGAATGCAGCAATACTGACTCAACTTCTCAGAAAGACAACGTCTTTCCGAAAAGACATCAACTCAATATCAACATTGCATTTTCTGATCTTTCCGAACAACAAATCAACAAAAGCTAATTAAGGATATCCACTTTTATGGTGCGGGGGAAGGGGGACATACGATATATTATAAATTAGAATTTTATTTAAAAATAATGAGAAATTATGAATTATTATTTATTATACATTATTTTTCCCATGCGTGCCCCGAAAACGTCAAATTTCCAACCTCGAAATCGGGACGAAAGTTGACATTTGTCGGCGAAATTTGCCGGAAGCGAAACGGCTTTTTGCCTCCTGCCAGCTGACTTTACCTCCCGTCTGTCAACTTTCGTCCCTCATTTCTCGGTTAGAAATTTTATATTTTTCAGTGCACGCATTAGAAAAAAATATCGTGTTTGACTTGGGAGAAAAGCTGATGAACTCCGACGAGTGTTTTTCAGCTTCGAAAAACACTCATTACTGTCATTCAGTAATGACAAAAAAGTCATTACTGCCCCGCAAGCGGGTCAATAATGGTTCATTATTGTCCTAGGACAATAATACACCCATTACCGACCTCCCCCGCGGTCCATAAAATGTCGTAT
>JABFPB010000586.1:0-35244 GCA_022817645.1 Ceratoteleas bidentatus
CTCCTTAAAACCCCCCTCTCATGTCGCTGTCAAAAAACATTCTCAATAAAAAAAATGGTAGTTCATCCAACTGCGTTTTCGAACTGAAAATGCTACAACTCCATAAAAAGTTCAACCAACTCCAAAAAACGGTTAAAACATCTCCAAAACAGAGTTAACTTTGCCCCAAAATAATCAAATTGTACTTTAAGCAACTCTACCCTCGTTTAACTCGAAATTGGAGTCTAAAGAATTATCTACCCTCTTTCAACTACTACTTACAGTTCTTCCAACTCCGACCATTTTTCTCAGGGTATTAGTCGCTCGCGTTAAAAATTGCGCGGTTTCCCGTGGAACTCGATTATCTCCTTCCCAACCCCTCGTTCTTTCCGACAAAATCCTCCTCTAACAATGCGATCCGGTCGTCGATCGGTTCGCCCCGTTTGGGCCGTGAAATAACGCGTCGTCGCGAGCTCCGAGTCGCGCGTACGTAATGTTCCATGACGATTAAATGCGCCACGAATACGGAGGCAGTCGTTAACGCGACGCCGGAATCGGCGAGTGTAATTGCGAAAATTGCATTATCAACGTGAGTAATTGGTTAAATAAACGAAATGCTAACAGTAACAGTTACTAATATGCATGATACAGCGCGGTATCCCAGCGGTTCTCGGCTTCATTACTGTAATTATGCGATTCTGTTACCCGCTTCCTACGATGCTGAATTTAGATCTCAACTCGGTAACTGGCTCGTCGAATAGGTGGGTTAAGTGGGCACTTCATTTTTGCGCGGGATCCGGCCGGCCTTTTTGCCCGCGGATCGATTTTGGCAGACTCGACGAAACGCCGCGAACATCCGACTCGATTTCCCGCAGTCGCGAGAGAATTATTTCTCGAGCCGCTCAATTGCGGTACTTTTTTCGCCGACGGCATTAAGTGCCGGTTTTTACAGTTGCGGACGGACAATCGAACAAATTGCATGAATTATGCAAATAATTCCGTTCGGCGGAGCAACGCTCGGGACTTCCCGGTGACGGCGATGGGATATCGCCGTCTGTCGGGAGCAAATATAAAATCTTTATGCGGAGTTTAATTTGTCGTCAGTCAACATGTGTCGTCGAAGGGTCTGTGTATAAACGTCTGATTTACGAGCTCGTAAATACAATTTTCAGTCGTAAAGGATCGGATATGATGAAATAACGTTTTATTTGTGAGAAAAAAACGGGATTTTTATCTAAAAGGATGTTCATTTGGAAATAGTACTTTTTGGAATATTCCATACATTTTTTACTTTGTTTTAAATCGATGGTTTGATTTCGAGATAAAAAATGATATGGAATGAAAAATTGCATCAAAAGTTGCATCAGATGTCACGAAACCAGACTGTTTCAGTTTCAGGAGAACCGCGTTGTTGTCCTTTCGCCGTGACTGACTCATCTTTCGCGCGCATCGTCTTTCTTCGTATCATATCACGAAGATACGGGTAATCGGTCGCATTCAATTACTCGAAGAACTCGGTGCGCCAACATTCGTCGACGTACCGTACGCTTGATTGTACAAATGCGCGCATCGTTATGCGCACCGATTTCATGATGTATCACACGTTTGATTGACTCCCGGTGTAAACATCATGTAGACGCAACACGTGTCGAATCGGCCGCGAAAAAGCATTGCGTAATGGGGATGTCGATGTCACAGATGGTGATGAGAGATAATTTAGTTGCTTGTTACGACATTTTATTTAATTTGATTCACAACGCAAAAAGCGATTTTGTAAAATCATTTCTGTAAGATGATGCTTTAGAGTAGATATGATTTTACGTTTTGCGTACATTAATTGAGAGTTTATTTTTTATAATTTTTGAACAATCTTCTTCTGATGTTATATTCGACATTTTCAAATTCATAGACAGGTGATATGTTCAGATAAACAACTTTTAATGTATCGAATCGAACAGTTTGGAACATCGACGTTGAAATATCGACGCAAGCGATCAAAACGGTATGAAAAAGCACAAATTTGCATCATTAAATTGCTGCAATCAGGAGGTTATCGTTCGATTTCAATTATGATCGTTTTGCGCAAAAAGCGGAATACGAAACAAAACCGTCCGGACAACGAAAATGTGTTCCAATTTAGTACTACCTTTGACATAAATTTTCGACTTAAACACTTTTAAAATCCGGTTCTTTTTGGAAAGAGGTCATATTTTTTGGTTCTCGACTCCCGGTTATTTTTCCAGCATGTTTCCCGAAAGAACGCGTGTAAATAAACAACGGATTTTACAAGCGGGAGGAACATTCACATTGTTCGTTCCTCGTTCATTTACTTTCTTTTCGGAAATTCACATTTATCGCAAAATACCTCTACCTGATTTTACGTTCCATTTTCTAGTGAAAATTGCAATTAAGCGGCGAAACTTGAAATTGGAGTTTCCGCTTGCGCGAATAATTTTGTCAGCCATTTTTTCATCCGCGAACTTCAGCGTCTGCCAAGTTGGTTAAAAGCGCGGTCATAATTTTTCGGAATTATTATTCCCAGGAGCGCGCCCATTTTTGATATGGAAGAAAACTTGATCCTTATCAGTTTCGCCGCAATGTCGTTACCGCGGTGGATTTTTGCTCGCAGCATTGAAAATAATTAGTCAAAATTATTTCACATGCCAGCCACTCGAAGGTCGCATCCTCGCGAATCGTTCGTAAATTAATTGCCATTGCTCGCGCAAACGTTCTAAGAATACCGCTCAATCAATTTCACACGGGCAGTACTCAATGCCGAGCTTCTTCGCCAAATTAAAGCTTTCCCTGATTTGTACCTGAATAGATCGACAGAATGCGCAAATAAAGTCCGGCAATGATACACGCATAGAAACATTTAATATACCGAATTATTACATGGTTAATTTAGGCATTAACCATAAAATAGAGTCAGAGTAATTATTAAAAGCCATAAAAAGGGTTACAACAAAATAAAAAATGATTACAACTCTTAAAATTGTTAAGACAATTATAATTCGATTCGGTTGTTAATTCATTAATTTTTCAGTAGACCATTCTCTGCCTCGGAATCCCTTTACATTTGCCCCAATAAGGCCAAATCACCATCGAATCGCCTGACGTCACACATAAAAGGTCACGCACTTGGACTCGTTGTTGTTCGAATAAACTTCGCGATTTATCACTTAATTAATTCGTTAATGCGCACATCGCTTAATCAAGTCGTTAACAAACGAAAAATCGCCAACAAAGTAGCAAGTAAAGAGACAAAGTTACAGCCTCGCCGAAGTTGCTCGTTTTTGCGCGCGAAAGTTCCGCGATCAAATACGTAATAAATTTTACATGCCCGTAAATTTGCCGCCGCCGAAAATTTCGACTAACTTTCGCGCTAATAACTTTTTGCGACAAATTGCTGCAAGTTCCACGCAATGCCTCGGCCGAAGAAACGGCGGCCCCGCAACTAGTTACGTTCAACCGTTACTTACCGTTAGACACACGGTGTACGTCAATTATTCTGTTTAGTAAACAATTATAACCCGAACTCGCGAGAGATGTACGAGAAGCGTACACAAGAACTCGAATACGTATGTACGTACTTACGAGGTAAAAACATGGAGCGGAAAAAAACTTGGCCTCGCGAGCAAACGGTTTGTCTTGTTGAGCAAACAATTTCATTCTTCTTATCAATTTTCGGCTATTGCGTCGCCTGGAAAACGGTCTCTAGACGTAAGACTAGTAGGTTAGACTTTTATTAATTAAACTTAAGAGCGAATCTGGAAAAGAAAAGTTCGTTTGGTGTAATTTACCGAAATTTAAATTTAAAGGGCTGTTAGTTCAGACTCGTTAGAAAGTTAGAAAAAGTGTTTGTAGAGATGCGGCGATACTTGAAAGAGTTAAGATGTGTTTAAAATGTGTTTATGGGATTAAATTGCTATTATGTATGGTTTTAACTGTTTAATTAACATAGAAAATTATTATTGCTAAGACTGAGATTGTTATGTGAAGTAAAAGGTATAACCTGCTGTATAAGTAATGCTGCATTAACGTGGTGAAATACTTAACTATTTTAAGGAATGTTTCTAATGAATGGTTTTGAATATTCTAAAACGCATTTTAAATGTTTTGAATCCGACTGAACACAAATAGAATTCAAAATAGTTTAAATAGAAGGAAATCCTTTCTGTTCAGTATAGACATGAGGCGTCAAATTTATATTCAAATCCAGACTGTATTTGTATACTCTTAAAATAGTCTATTTATCGCGACTGGAATCCTTTTATTATGAAAAGATTTTCCGCTTAAATTGCGCATAAAAAGAATTCCTTTTATAATTATAATGAAAGTAAAATCCGATCACTCTTGATAGTTTCATAATAAAAGAAAAAATGCCATAATGAGAGGATTAGTCGTTGAGAACAAAAGTATAAATTTGTGTACTATTTGTCTTCGTTTGAGAATCTATTCCTTTCATAATGAAAGAAAATCTTTTGCGTAGGAAATTATCATCTGATCGTTATAAATAGACGCAACTTTGTATTGTGAAACGAATATTGTTCGACTTAAAATAAATCCATTCAGCCTCAAACGAAACTGCATTAATTGAACAACACCAAAACTACCATCAGACAGTTTCAGTCCCTTACTATATATTTTATCTTTACAAAATACTCCCCCCTTTTTTTGAACAGGCATGTATTTTATTTTTCTTACTTTTCGTTACAATAATTATTACACTCGATTTCAACTTCCTACAACGTGCAACTCGAAACCCCCGTCATCAAAACCACTTACTTTGTCATTAACTTTTGCATTTACAAACAGAAGAAGCCCCTGAAAGCACGGCAATTTCGCGTCGCTCGGACGCGAATTACCCGGCAGGCCCCAAATCCCCATCACCGAATCCGCCTCGTAAACGTCGATTGAAAGTCGCCGTTATTGTGATGGTATTAATTCCCTTGATGGGCACTTGGGCCAAAAAAACCAGACCAGACGATGAGCGTGTACCGCGGACGAATCCCCGCGTTTGCGCAGACAACAATTATTGGCGTAATCGAGCGCGGGATGCATGCGAGCGTGATTTTCGCGACGATCCTGGCGTTTTTTCGGCACGCCACGCTACCGTGCAGCGCTCGCACGGCCGAATGCCGCAAGGCCGACGCTCATTACGCGGCGCATATAATTTTCGGACTTCGCGGGCATTCTCGCCGCGCCGGTATTGTTCGTAAATGTTCGCGGGATCGTCATAAATTGTGACCTTTCAATCGGAAAAATTTTTAGTTTTATTAGAAGGAATTTTTTTTGAAAACCTAACCTAAGGTGCAATGTACATTGTATAGCTATAGGTTATAATAACTCATATTGTAATGGGAACGATATCAGTTGTGAAAGCTACAAAGCGATATTGCAAAATGTTAGATATTTATGTGACGTTAATGAAAGGTTACATTATGATATCGCAACACTTTCACAGAATTATCTTTTTAGGGGTACACCCTGGATTTTCTCAGTGTTTGCAGCAATTGATAAATGTATAGATATAGTATAGATATAGTATTTCATTTCATCAAATATTGTACCCTGTAAAACGATACGGGATTATTATTCCAAGAATATCCTCAAAACGATATACAGAATTACAAAATCAATGATAAAGACACCGAAGCTGTACCACTTCTGAGTTTTCCTATACCATTTTGTCAGTTCCAATATTCCCTTACCATGGATGCAGCTGGTCGAATGAGAATTCAAATCTGCGCAACGGAACAGTTCCATTAAGGGGACTCTCCTCGAAAATGGCTATTTTCGTCAGTTTTAATCCAATCACCTTGATTTTTTGGTATTTTAGGTCCCTTAATCATAATCTGCAGCGAAAACCCCCCAAAAATCAATTGTTATCATTAATTCACAAAAAGTTGTAAAAAACCCCCAATTTTCAAAAAGTTAGTGGAAGCTCAAATTACAATCAATTTTGTTGTTTTCAGCGCCATTTTGTTCGCCATTAAGAGGATAATAAAAATTACGGACGGATTTTTAATAACTATCACCAAACAAAATTATTAACTATAATGTGAAAAAATGCCAAAAAACGTGTTTGCGTGGAGAGTCCCCTTGGCGAAGGGAAACGCGGATGGGATAGAATAGGGAATGGAAAAGTCGAATTCAAGTTTGGCGCAGTGAAAATTTCAGCGCCCGAAATTTGAATGCCAAATTAGGCACACCGGGATCGAGGCGCTAAGTCAGCTCCGGTTTGACCAACAAATCAGGATCAGTCTGGTAATGCTAGTTTGAAACGCGGAATGGACGAGATGTGTGATCGGAATACAAAGTTCAGTGCGATGGGCTTGCTTTTTATCACGTGGAGTTGAGGAAATAATTAGAAATTATAATTAAATGCGGAGCGGTTGTGATTTCGATACTGTTGATCGGAGGATAATGGGCTTCGGGAAGCAAGTTGAGTAGGAAGGCTGTCTAGAGCGGCTCGTAACTCATACTGCGAAGTTTGCGATGTAAATAAATTTGCTCGCTGTTCTCTTGACGGGCATTAAACTTTTTGGAGCAAAAGGAGTTGGCGTAATATTTTAAGAAGATTTTAGAATAATGTGCCAGAGGTGTTGCAATCGGGCGCATTTATACAGCGAGATATATAGCGTGGTTTTCAAGTACTAATGGGAGCTGGGAATTCCTTATTGTGGTAATCACAAGCACATTTTACAACGCAAATTTCGCAAATTTCGGAGGTTTTGTAGGGGTTCGAAATATTAAGCTTTCTTGCTGTGTAATGGATTAGGGTTGTTAAGTTAATGGCAGCAAAATTACGCGATACAGAAATTAGTTAAGTAAAGGTAACATGAGAGTAAAAAGTGGTTCTAGCTTGTATTGACAAAATCGATAACATTGCAGTAACTCCGAATAACAATGTTCAGTGCACTTTATCAATAGCAATACGGATGCTGATTTGTATGAAACTTGAATATGCATCCGAAGTTTAAAAATATTCAATTTTCATATAAAGTTTCGAGCATTGAAACTTAGGTGCACCATACTCGAGGTAGCAGATAAGTTACAACATGAACTTGCAGCATTGGAGGGTTAAATATGCATTACGCGTACACATGCACTTTAGTGTGCTGATGGTACATATATTGCATCTAATTTAATGAAATATCTCCGAATACGTGCTCTTATTTTACGTAAACTTTTCGCTTTCAAACAAAATGTTGCGATATTTCGCGAGTCCTTATTTATTTTATACGCTTTATACCGCTTGCGCAGTAAAATCTGCACATTCAAGAATATTTTGAAAAATACCTCAATGCTTTTTCGCTACGATATTGCTGTAGAAAATTTTGTGTTAGTTTGCAGCAACATTCGTGTAAAAGTGATGCAAATGGTTTTGACGCAACACGATTTTCTGCCCCAGTTTTACCCTCATTCAATGTAATTCAATTTTTTTACCATCGTTTTGGCGCTTTATTTCAAATTACAAGCGGAATAATGTACGCTGCAC
Organism: Ceratoteleas bidentatus; assembly: GCA_022817645.1. Lineage (NCBI taxonomy): Eukaryota > Metazoa > Arthropoda > Insecta > Hymenoptera > Scelionidae > Ceratoteleas > Ceratoteleas bidentatus. Next base: position 7,484 of record JABFPB010000586.1, read on the forward strand.
GCTTCTGGCTGGATTAAGAAGAATATACATGTAAACTCCGCTACTAAAGCGGGTATACAATTTAAATTGCCAACGAAAAATGATATTCTGCGAACCCAGTTAATGTCGTTTGGTCCTTGCATGATGCATTCGTTCGGTTCTCATTGATACCTGTGGTTTCACAAAAAATCCGAAGCTCGTAAAGCCAAACCTTTTCATCTATTAAACCAAAAACTCACCTTTCTACTACAGTGTAAAAAAACTGTAAAACTAAAGTGTATATACTTTAATTTTAAAGGAGAACTGTGCAAATCCAGTACACAATATCTAAGTTACATTACACACTGTAAATGTCACAAAAATCGTTCTAACCTCAAATCATTTCAATTATTATTTATCGAAATGTCGAAAATATGTTATCCAATTTAAATGTCGTTTGAGGTTAGAATCCACTACAACAATCTTTGACTTTAATTTGTCAGTTTCTTTCGACAAAATTATTAAAGCAATACATATTAGTTGACATTTAATGTGAATATGTATTGCACTTTAAATTGCAATCTTGGAATGTAAATATGCCTACACGGAATTGTTGAGAAACTTTTATTTTAGGATCATTTTCACTTGAACATATGTAAGTTAACCGTTGAGATTGTATCCTCCTACAGTTTATGTGTAAATTTACAATGAAAATCGAACCAGAATACATTAAAACTGTAATTTTACAGTTTAACTGTAACAGTTTCCAGACAGAGTGTAAAATGTATGTATATGTTCTTAATTTTTCAAGTTTTGGCATAATATTCAAGGATATATACTTTAAAGAGTACTGTCAATTTACTTTTTTTTTTACAGCGTAGATGGAAATATTTAAAATATTTTTCGGGGTAATGAAACCTGCGTAAAAATTGCACGCAAACCATCGAGCAAATGAAACCATCCTTCTGTTTACATTTCATTACTTGCATTCTTCCATCTGCGATCGATCAACGTTTTTTCCCACTTGAAATTAACGTAACAACAACAACAATAGCAACAACGAGAAAAAAGTAGTCGTTTTTCTGAACCGCCATGCGAGGGTATGATTATTCGAAGAGGTGAGATGTACGGCGCGATAAGATGAAGGGCGAGAATAACGTCTTGTGTTTAGGTGTGCATTGGCCTTGACTTCTAATTTTATCCCAAACTCAAGCCGGTTCTCCAGTCGACGACACGAGAAGGGATCTGACCTGAGGTATGCTCGCTATTGGATAACCGCAGGGATCGTAATTACTCACTTTCAGCCATCATTTGCAGTGCAATCTTCACTCGATTATTACGTCGAATCGATCCATCCTTTTAAACGTATTAATACCTGTCCGGGCCACGCCGACCGGCATTTTTGCTTCGTGCCCCCGCATACTTTATCACGCTCGCCACATGTTGCCGATTCCCTTATTCATGCCAATCGCGGCGCGAATCAGCCGAAAAAATCGGACACACCGATTCCGCAGGGTGACGAAAAATCATCTTGAAAGATTTCCTCACCTTGACTCTTCACATAGAGATAATGTACATTACATTCTGCTAATACTATTTATCGATTCGCGGATGAAGATTTCTTTGACATTTAAATCGATTTCGATTTAAATTTGCAAACTGTTTGTAAGTGTAAAGTTGTACAGACAAGGTTTTACCGACAAAAATGATTTTTTTAGGACAAAATGTTAGGAAAAAAAATCTATCCATGGTCAGGAATTGAACTTGCGTTTTTGCCAGAATAATACTTATGAAACGACGACTTACCCTCTCAATAAATACGACTAATTATGAGTAAAAATCCTAATTAGAGGTAAAATGTGAAAAAACGGAAATCTGTAAAAATTATCAAAAAATAATAAATAAAAACAAAATTAAACGATAAACACTAATCAATAGTTGATCGCCCCGAAAATGAGACCGATTTCGATAATTCCTAGTTGTAAAATGATCGAAATTATATCAAATAGCCCTACGATTAAATTCCGATGATCAAATCACGATCACTTCGTTAAAACTTGATCCCAAATGGTCTCATTTTCAAAATGATCAAATTTGTCAACTTTTTTGTTCGGAACATCATCGAAATAGGAATGTGGAAGTATCCCGGGACCCAAGGAAATGTAGTAATTTTTAGCCGAATTTTTCTCTCCGTATAAATCACTTCGCTCCTAAATCGGCTGCCGGGTTCTGGGCCCAGCGCCGATTTTTCGTGGGCTCTCTTTGTTCGATCGGGCGACTGCTAATGGAAAACGCCGCTTCGGGATCACGCGAGTCACCGGCCAAAACGAACATGGCGAAAATGACGACAGAAGCGAAGGAAAGGAATAATCGTTCGGCTCAGCTCCGATTTCCATTCGAGAGTGCATTATAATGGGAACGCGTTCGTTCGTGCATCTGTGCAATGTACATCGTGGTTTGGACATTACTGCATCATAGCGGGGATCGTGTAACGTTATGATTATCTCGCAAGGAGTCCAAGGTCTGTCTCCTCCAGCCTCTCAACCTCTTCGTCAGCGGCCCTCGAGAGCTCTTTGTGTAATTGTTCTTACGTTTGATACGCTTCACGTGAGCTAGAACTAGCGGGGCTTAGCGCGGAGCAGAAATGCTCTGCATCGGCGTTTTTTATTTTTCGACGGATCCGACGCCGTTTTCGGGGCTTAATTGTGATTTACGCTTTCCACGTGTGAGAGCCGATTCGGATGTTAAATTTTCGGCCGATAAAGTATGGCTATGCTTCGGGGGAATTGATAAGGGACTGTTTAGGAGACGCTTTTTCGGAACGAGCGTTTCAATTAAGATATTTGTTCTCGGAGATAAAGTACCGTCGAGAAGGTTCCTCGGAGCTTGAATTCGCCGAAAGTTTCGGTCGAAATGGCAAAAGTTTGCTGGAAGTTGCATTTATTGAAGTTTGATTCGCGTTTCCAGCGTTATTTGCATAAAATTGTATTTGTTTATGCAGTTATAGTGGAGTTAAAACAATGCGAGTTCTGGAACAATGTTGCTGGAGAACGTGGAAAAAAGAGAGGCTTTCATTGTGGTTCGAAGGTTTTATGAGTTCGATGTTCATTTTGTTTTTAACATGGGAGCGTAAAATGAAGCTGCGTTGGTTTTTCGTGACATCGATTGTCGAACGTCGGAGCATGTTTTTCTACGAGATTCCTTCCATTGTATCGGTTTTCGTTGGCAACGAAAATTAAAGCAGAGAGAAAAGGGACGAAACAGGAGCAGTCGTTCTCAGCTCTTATCGGTTTTGGTGTGTGACTTGTGTTTCTTATCGACTGGGAAAATGGAGTTCTCGGACAATAAACAGGAAAAATATGATAATTATTCTGCAAATAACCGATATCGTCATTCTTTTTCACGGGAGATTATTCGATCAGCGACGATCTTATTTTCTGAACGGTTACTCGAGAAAAAGCGCAACTTTGGCCAGATAGCCGTAAATCCACCGGTTGCGTCGTATAGTCGACGTGAAAAACGTCCATTTCGCGCAGAATCCGATCGACTTTATACGTCGCGTGTAATTAGAAACACTTTAAAGTATTTATCCTTTTCGCTGAATTGCCATTTAAAATTCCAATATCGTTGCAAATGTGCTTGACGACGGTAGCGCGTTCTTTACGAAGAATTATGAATCGTTGATTTAATAAAAAAGTATTTCCTCGTTCAGATCATATAGTTTTATGAGCTCCTTTTTATGGTTCGCCGGAACAATACTTTATTTGATTTTAATCCTCAGTTTCTTTACCCGGCATACTAAAGTTCGGCGGTTTCAGTCGTTCATGTATAATTATAATCAGACAATGTAAGAGTTTTACAAGAAATCGACGGCTTACACTGAAATCATTTTAATTATGCGAAAGCTTCTGTCGGAGGCAATTCGAAACGTATAAATTGTGCCTCGTAAACGACTCACACAAAACAGGCAATATGCAGTTCTATTAGTTTTAATCCGATTAAAAAACACGACGATCGCATACATTATTTCCGATCACACAGATATCCGTAATTTCAGATGAGTCCGCGCCATCGGAGTCAATAACCTCAGATGCCGCGTCCGATATGGTCTAACTCATACTTTCCTCCCAAATAGATAGAGCGTTACACATCGCACTAATCTCCACGTTTATCTCTCGTAAAAAAGCCCGATACAGCGTTTCCTATAATCAAAATGCTATCTCCACTTCGATTGCACAAGTACCGAACTTGTAACGCTCACGCGAAAGTAGTCCCAACATTCCTCTATCATCATTTCATCTACTCAATTGTCACGAACGTCAATGACCCGATCATTTCCACACCCACGATTCATCACCACCACATACCTCCCCTTTTTCCCTTCAGTGCTTTTCGTGTCATTCTCCAAATATCAAGTAATTAATAATTTTAAATTAGATAGGGTTTACAAAATTGTCTCCAGAGAAACTGCAGTAGAAAATGTTGGTATCTATTGTGTAAGAAACGCGTTGATTGAAGACATTTTCTCTATTTTGCCAAAGTATTTCAGAATTAGACACCTCCTTTTGTCAGAGTATTACGTTTTCATTGATTATGCTTGTATTCATTGTAAAATTTGTTTAGAAACATTTTAGTATGAGTAAATATTGTTTATTGTTAATAATGTTGCATCCTACATCAGAAACTGGATCCTTATGTGATAGGGATCTTAATCCCTTTTAGATGTTAATTTTTAGGACTACGTATTTGAAACCGAAAATATAAACAACATATTATGTTGTGTTTTTCCAATGAGGGTTTATAGTGAACCAAAAGATATTACTTGAACTACTTGAAAAGTTGATTTACTTCTCCGCCTAAAGAATAATTCTTAGTGTGATAGGTTATCGTTTATACTGTGTCTTTGGGTATTAGATCCATGTCCACATTTTTATAAATGATTCCTGGGATAAACGCGGAACAGGTTTGGTTCATGATATCCAGGTTACACTGTTTTCCACAATTTAGTAGGTTTAAGAATTTACTGATTAAAGACATGTACCAAAGCGATTCAACAAGCATAAAAAGCTTAGGATATTACGGTTACATTTTACTTACACTGCTGACTGGAAACAAAACGTCCTAATCTACATTAATACATAAAACTACTAATAAAAGACAAAAATACATATCAGTTTATATTCAGGACCTGTATATACCCTACCCAACATCTCGATTACTCCGCTTGAAATTTAGTTCAAATAATGAAATCATACAAAGATGAAATCGTATCATCTGATACCCAGCTGGACTAACCAAAATATTTCGCCAACACTAAACAACTAATTTATTTCTGAATAATATATTCTAAGATCAGGTTCTAATCGACGTTTGGTCATAAAGCTATGTATACTTGATCAAATATACATAGCTTTATATATACATAAGCTTAAATATACATAGCTCATATAGATTATTTTTTCACTGAAAAATTTCAAATAGCCATAACTAGGGCGTTGATTTTAGATATAATAAGTTTCGTCCAGATGTGAGAACCAGATTCCTTTGTCTTCGGAATATTGGTTGCCTTAAGGATACTCACTCGTGAGGTGACGGGTAAGGGGGATACAGATTAAAATATTTGATAAATTAGAGTAATACATTCACTCTTAAAAAGACTTGCTGGAGTCAAGAAAAAGTTACTTTGGTCAAGACAGAAGCTGCCTTAATATTTCGCCAAGACTGTCCATTTTTCAGATAAACAACTGAAGATTCTGAAGGAAACTATCCTGAACCAAAACAGTATACTGTTTTGTCACAAGACAGTACTGCATGCTTCATGAAAACTGACTGCTTTAAGAATACGACTGGTGTCGCTCAAGACATCACTATCTTGGCCCAAAACAGTGTCTACTTTAAATCAAGATTTTGAATTGGTTACACTGAACAATGAATTTAAGTGCAGTTTTGACTGCTTAATTTCAAAACTTTTTCCTTGATTCTGAACCTAATACGAAGACTGACAATTTTAGCTTAAAATAAATTTGTAATTATACTTATTTGAGTTCCCCGCCACTTCTACGTGCCCTAAAACCAATAATCAAATACCAAATCTCGTCGCCGACCTCCACCCCTTTCCCCAATCTCTCTAACCCTACCCACCCTTCTCCACCCAAACCTCCACTCGCCCGCGGATAAACGCGCGTCGGCGCGTCGTCGGTAGCGAATCCGTCGACGGATAATAATTTGTTCGCGGACAGGATATTGGACTGGAATCTATCGCCACGGTTAGTGCGATGGTGCTGACTGATACCAACGCCGGAAAAAACGCCGCCAACCACCTCTCTTTTTCTCTCTCTCCTCTCCCTCTCCCCCCTTCCTCTCTCTCTCTCTCTCTCCAGGGCAGAAACAGTGGAGGATAGCGCTCTGCTCGCGCTGCCACGGATAAGTCAGGCGGAGGATAGCGGCGATTATCTTAACGATCCCTTGCAGCAAAACCTGAACGGCAACTCGTCCCGTCCGAGCCCCGGCATACCACGCTCCTCTCGTCTCGTGCCGCAATACCGCTCGGCGCTTCGGTCGCCTGGCAAAAGAAAGAGCTCGTCGACGGAGCATCGCCGCGCGCACGACCGAGAAGCAAAAACCGCGGCGGCAAAAAATTTCGAAAAAGACGCCGAGCGAGACGCGCTCGAAATAGCCCGATCTTCCGTCTTCCCGCGAAGGGCGTCGACGAATCGCGAGCGGAACGCGTTTTCCGATTTTTCGCGCGGCATAACGGGCCGTCGGCCGCGACGAAATGAGCCCGCGAGATTAAAGCTGGCCGTTGCTTCACGCATGATTAAGTGGCGCCGAACTGGGCCACGGTTGATGGAAGTTTCGATTAAGGCGGAACATCCGTGACATCCCTAGTCGAGATTTTGTATTTAGTTTCAAAATGAATGTTATTTGCGGGAAGAGGGTTAAAAAGAGGAAGTCTTCATTAAAGTAGATCGAGTACATAGAGTAATCTTTTTTTTATATAGTAACTCTGATACTCTATGTGAATCTCTATTGAGTGAATTTAATGAACATGTCAAATAATCAGTATTCACTGAATTTTAGTGTATAATTCTGAATAGTTCACTGCAACATTTTGAATAGCATTTTTGAAGCCAATCTATCGAATATTACTCAAAAACTAGTCAGACCCTCACTTTTTCTTTAATATATAAATATTGCTTGAGAATTCAAGAATAACCTTATTCTTTTATTAAAACTTGCTTCCATCGGATTCTCCACCTTAAAGGACGAAACAAAATGGCGGCGACAAGATAACGAGCGATGTCGGTGATAAGCGTCGTCGCGTGGGAACCGCGCTTTTGCAATTATTGGAAGTTGATAAATCATGAAAGGCTCCGCGGCGATGGAGGTAAAGGTCGCGCGCTTAACCCAGTGTGCCATTGATCGGCTCAATGACGGGCTTTATGGTTGGGCGTTTTTTCCTTCTCGGCGGACCGCCGCGCGTTTTTCCCGAGCGGAATATGTAATTATAGCCGGCGTGTCACACTCGGCGCAATTGATTGTCGGTCATTACGCGTTACGACTACAATAAAGCGGCGCGCTTTTCGCGGCGCGATAAAGGACGACGATGGGCAGACGACGCTTGATCTATGGCCGGATAAGTGTACGCTGTTGGCGCGCCGCAAGTCGATGCCTGATGAACGACTCGGGGGGCACGCTGAAACGGTGTTTGGCGCGACGGGTTTCGTGGTGGAGTCGATTTTTTGGCCGGGGAACCTTTGTTCGGGTACCGCGGATTCCGGGGAAGGTGGATGGCTGTTCTATTTGCGAGGCGCAATCGGATTCTTATCGGAGGAGAACGATGTTGATGTAGGTGATAATGGATCACCTGTGGGCCTCGATCCATCATAAAATCGTCTTTTTCCGAGCGAGTTTTACGGGAGGGGAAGAAAAATAGTAAGCTACGGGACTTTGTTAGACGTTTTTTGGTTCGTTATAGTCTGAGAAGTGAGTTGATAGTTAGACAGAACATTTTTTCACACAATAGAAAAGTTGTAAAGATCTTTAGATTTTGTAGACACTAAGGTTTTTTTAGAGATTAGTGTTCTAATCTCGAAAAAAACCTTACTGTGTCTATTGGCTTTCAGGTGAAAATGAACAATTTTATACAATTTATAACAAATTTAATATTCATATGGCTATAAACTCTGTTTCTTTATCAAACCCTCTTTCTCCACTCAGAGTTCTAGCAGAATTTGTATGTTAGGATTCGAGGCGGATTAGGATTAGCTAGTTTCCAAACTGAGATAAAATCCGTCCGTATACGGATTTGAGGCGCTATAATCTTCCGCTTATTGCCCACTTTGTATATTTAAATCATTCAAGAAGATTCGTGTTTATATCATTCGCTTTCTTCGTTAAAAATTACCCTAAAAACTAGATTCCCATTTAATATCATTGTAACTTTTATGTAAACGTCATGTAAACAGATTTGTGTAAATGTCCCTGAAATATTATGCAATTTATTTAAACACATTAATTTCTTCATGTAAATTTTGCAGCCCAATGGCGACTCATCTTTACATAATTTATATGTAAACTGTGTTCATATTCGTTGGCTATCAGGGAATATCCTTCTAACCACTGCTCTAATGTCTTAGAATTACAAACTAAACTCAATATACCATCTTCATTTTATCTTTTCACTTCTACACTTCCAATTCGCTTATCTTTTATTTTCTTTCATCCTCCCAATCAGCCTATAAAATAGTATTATATCTATAAAACCGTCATAGGCCAAAATGATTTCGTCGATTTCCTTTTCTGGCTCCTCTTTGAGCGGCGCAAAGTGCAATGGACCCAGCCGGAATCGATTTCGTCAAGAGCCGGCGTCGAAATGAACGAGTGCATAAACGGAAGGAAAAGGTGGAAACCCAAAGTGAAAACGGTCCGGGACATTTCGCAACGGCGACGCTGCCCTGGCAAACAGTCGCCGTTCGTCGACGTATAATTTGAGCGCGTCGAAACCCCGCGCCCATCCTTGACAGTCGCGAAATAATAGTCATCACTTCTGCCGCACGGCTGCGATGCGCCGCGCGGGACTATTTTTAGCAAAATCGAATTCGCTGAATGACTGAGCAAAACGAAACGGATCGTGGGATTTAATGGCCACGACTTGTATATAGGTGTACGGGCGCGCGTATATATAGGCGTTTACGTGATTGGAATGGCCATTGCGAGCGTCTTCTTCACTGTTTAAGGGCTGCGCGCCGCCCGAGCAAGAAATCCCGCCTGCGTCGCCTTAACGAGAACGCGATCGCGCTCGCATTGTCCATTGTTTTTACGAGTGCGTTACGGGGCGACTTAAAAGCGAAAACTCGTGCGAGAACGCGGTGCAGTCGGGCCGACAAAAAGTCGGCGGATCGCGGACTCTTAAAAATATTAATTCTGCGAGAAGAGTAATGTCTTCTTAACGACTTGCTGTACGTGGCAGCTGTATCCTATTTGTTCTAAAGGATACATGCGAAAAACCCATTGAACCAAATAGGGCCAGATTTGGCCCAGAACTGGTCAATAATGTGCAGTTTAGGGCTGCACACATAGTCCAGATTTGGTCCAGTCTAGTCCTATGATGGACATCGACTTCTAGGACTTGGAACTAGTCTGGATTTTTATGTAGATCCAGATATATGGATCTAGATCCATATATCTGGATCTAGATCGATATACCTGGATCTAGATCGATATACCTGGATCTAGATCCATATACCTGGATCTAGATCCATATACCTAGATCTATAAAAAAAGTTTTTGCTAACTGTCGGTGAGATTTGAACTCACGTCTCACAGGTCTGGAGGATAAGGGCTACATTAGGGCTGTTTATGTAAAAGAGTGATGTAACACTGATTTTCTTTTGCGGCTGGATGAATCAATAGGAAAGTTTTTCTTCGTACTGATGCAGCTAGATCCCTGCTGGCGAAATATCAACGAGATTTTCCACCAGACGAATTCAGGCGGTCGTAATAGGATATTTTTAAGAGTGCGCGAACTTAACGGAGCAAAGTTGCAGCGAAGTTAGAATGGCACGCGATTTTCGCGATTGGCAACGAGAAATTTGAGGCGACGCTGCTGTCGCGCGGGAGACGAGTTTGTCGACGGTTTCTCGGAAATTATGAAAAATTGCGTTGCGAAAAAGGAAAAAAGTACAGTGTGCTTAGTCACCAGTCGCAAATGAGCATCTGTGCCGCGAAGTTGCGAGTTTGCACTAAAAGGCTAATGATGCCACGGAATCTTTGCAAAATAAAATAGCAAAATGTTGACTTTCATGCAGAAAACAAATCTGGTTAGTTTGAAGAGGTATTTGGGTTAAATTAATTTGCTCATAAGAAATACGTGTTTTGGTTCATTCAAATATATATTTCGATGATTCGCTCTGCCAGATAAATTAATTACATGGTAAATAGAGGCGTTTCTATGTAAAATGAAATGTAGTTAAATTTGGATACGATTCCAATTTTAATGTTATCAATTCATATCGAATTCTAAACACAACGTTTCAATTATTTTGAAGTGAATTTATTTAAAAGTAAAACATGAATTTATATGATAGAATGATGTGAATTAAAAATGAAATATTATGATCTAAAATACGACATATAACGGAGAATAATTTTTTAATTATTGATGAAATTTCAGTAATTTTCATGGTCAGATTTGAGCATTTATTAATTATTCCATTTTTTTAAACTAACCAAAAAACTAAAAAAAATATGTTCGGTTACTATTATTTTAGCGTAATAGTGTTGTTAAGTTGGAGATTTATTTGTTTTCATTCGCCGATTCGTTTACAATTTAAATCTGGAACAGTGACCTAGAAAATTATGAACTTTCGGAATTTTTTTGTAGGCTTCGTATATTAGGAATGGAATAATTGTTCGAGAAATTGCGACTGCGGGGTCTTAATGTGCAGTTGGACGTTCAATTACGCGGAAATTAAGTGGCCAAGATGGACACACGTGCAAATAGTTGAGCAAGATTTATAATTCTCTAAACCTTCTCCATTCCGCCTTAACCTGTGCTTCAATTGCTTTGGCCATAAATTTATATGTGGTCGTGAACTTGACAAACTTTCCCGTTACGTCGGTGAATTATTTTCCCGCAAATCATTTGTTATAACTTCCCGAAAAAAAACAAAGGTAAGGCTCGACCGGCAAGGACGGCCTGACGCTACTGGCCGTCACCGCAGCGATTGTTATATAATTGGGGTCAGATTTATTTTAAAATAATGAGAAGAGAAAGGATGTTTTTGCATTTTAGTGCAAACTATAAAAGAAAAATAACTTACCGATATAAATAATAAATAATACTCCTATAGGAATAAACTATAGTATGCAATTTAGTGAACTTTATAATAATTTCATAAACAGCATTTATTATTTATAATTTCAGCATTTATTTAGTTTGGTTTATAGGAATATAATAATTTACATTGCAAGTTGCAGTATTTGTAAATATAATTTAACTAGCAGAAACTCGGCTATTGATTAACCCTCGGGTTGAAAAAGGGTTACATATTTCGGTATTTCAGTTAGTACTCATCCGAATAAAGTTGACCAAACGGCAAACTATAGATTATTGGATTATATAGATGTTTAAATTATGCACAATAAATTAAAAAGAAAAAATTAACAATCCAAATTGTATCGATATGACCTATACGACCTATATTACCATATCTATCTACCTTCTTAAAAATGTTATAAATATCCAATTGTTATAAGTAAAATCCTTTTGTGACAGGAGCGCCACTCGTCGCGAGGGACAATGTTTATGAGAGGATGTTATAAGAGACAGGATGTTTTTCATGACAATATTGTTAATTAATTTTCTCAGGAAATAATGTATTACATATTAACTTTTTTATAGCCTATAACCATTGCGTTATAGGCTTCGGGTAATACTTCTGTGAAATCGGTAGTTTGATTGCAATTTTTTCTTAGCCTAATGCTCTTACACATAAACAAACAAACAAACAAACATAGATTTACATTTATAATATTAAGTAGGATTAAATAACGGTAAGTTCAGTGCTATGACGTTTTCGCCATCAGAAGTGCATTTTCAGTTTGACTATTCCCAATAAAAAATTCAATCTGCGTTATGACTGGGTCCCAACCAGGGCATAGCATGGCCCTACTAGGGATATCTCATTGGTCATGTAATGCATTTCTCGACTGGGTCAAAAATGGGACACGGTCTCTTTCCTTTTCAGGCCCGGGACAAGGAATCATTCCTAAAACCGGAAATTTGTTAGGCTGTGGAGTAGTAATCTACCCAAGGCCTGGACTGGAATCCTGGTCTGGTCACCAGCCGGGTCACCAACCTGGGGCCAGATTATGTGGAACAAAATTAAAAAAAAAATAAATTTTGGGGTTATAGATCCAGGTTGTAGCCCGGTTTGCGGAATCTGTGTCTGTTTCACTCTGGGAGTGAAATTCCGCAAGCTTTAGTCTGGTTTGGTTCACTACTTCTTGGAGCGGAGTCCGTGACTGATTCTCTCTCTGTGGGCCTGATTGCATTCCGGTCCGGGTAGCTTCTTGATGGCTGCTCTTGAGCGCCTTGTATTATAGGACTTTAGGTTCTTACAGACCTTATCCATATCGCCAGCAGCGCTCTAAAATGTTACCGTCGTGGCTGAGATTGTAACTTTCGGAGTTAGATGCGATATAACAATATAGGTTAATAATAACAGTTATCAGTAAACTGTACTGAAACAAGTAAAACAATTTAAATTTGGGAACATTACGTTATAATAAGCATAATTTATCATATACAGTTATTTTTTAATGTATGAACAGGCTCCAGGCCACATTTCTATTAGGGTTAATGAGTAAAAAACAATAATTCGTCTATTATTTATAATACAATTATATTTTACGAAACGAAAGTTTGTTCCACTAAAGTCTCAATGAAATAAACTTTGTACGGATGCATTTTCATATTCAAACTCGTATTGTTATCTACACAGTGTTCAGCCGCAATCGATACTGATTACTTTTATCATGGCATAAAATATAGACATTTATGCATGATCAAATGCATAATCTTGACTCGAATGATAATTAGAATTGTTAAAAAATATAGACTGGCATTTTTCATCATATTAATCGTTAATATTCCAATTTATTACAGATATGCATATTACTTTCATCATACAGATACATATTTAATCCTATGATTTAAATAACGAGGTTGGCTTAGCTGTGACAAATTCATTAAATTGTCCGTCATGAACTACAGAAACATATAATATTTACCGGAAATCTTCAGCTCACTTCAAACTGACAGCGACATTTGATCTTACAGCGATCTGGGATACGAAAACTCGGAAGTTTATACGAGATTATCGTCATGGTATAATAAGATCTCGTATTCAACTCCCTTAATTTGAATACGAACTTGAACGTTCCTTGACCGGAAGAAGCTCTAATTGAATCGTCATTCTCGGTACAGCTGCGCCTTTTGATTACCCAATGAAATTTATGTTGCGTACTTACGATAAAATATATTCTTATAAAGATCCCGCGGGATTATCTACGATCGTAATTTATTTTCCGCTCTAATGATGATTTCAGCTATGAACAATCGCAAAATTTATTATCAGTCTCGTATTAAAGGTATAAATCAAGAAACGCACAATCCCTCAATCTGACCGCGCCTCGTTCCTACTCGCATAATTCCTCTACGTGTTTTTAATTAAAAAATACCTAGCAGACACTTGATACGTTCTTTTTAATTAAAAAATACGTAACCGACATATGAATTATTTTAACTAATGAAAACATCGCAACCTTTTCTCATCCCAAACGCGCAATTCAACTTCATTTATTTAATCTCGCCTCCGGAAATCTCATTTCACAAATTAACTCCTGAAAGTGTCCTTTATTTGCCTTCGTCGACAAACACAATTCTCCCCGTCCTTTTCATAATTTCACAAGCGTATCGATTTAGAATAAATTCGACGTTCATTGTCGACCATATTGGTATTCTCCTTGTTTCCCTATACGCCATAAAAGCGAACGTTTAGGGAACGTGAGACCCTAAATGGGGCACCGTATATAATGCATTACATAGGTATTACAGGTATTATCAGTATTACACGTATTATACGAGAAACAGAGAGACAGCAGCGGAGCATTATACGGATGGACGTGTGACCTCGAAACTACAACGGCTCTCACCTTCTCTGGCCCCTGCCCCCTCTCTCCCCTCTTGTTCCTCGCGGTGCCGCTTTTTCTACCCTTGACTCGTCCTCAGCGACACGTCGATTTCGTTCAATTCATCAATTTAATCATCTTCGCTGAATTTCCCCGCCGCGGTCGCTGTCTATTTTCGCTCTTCCCGCGAATACCGGCGTTTTTCCCAACTTGCTGAGGTGCACTTTGTCTCGTCGCTTTTTACACCCTCGATCCGCTCGCTTCTTCACATCATCGACGGGATTCTTGGCTCAGCGATCACAGCGAGATAGCGCGTCTCGATGGTCCCTCGAGAAAAGTGCTAAACGTTCACAAATACGCACATTTGGACAATTTGTGGACGATAACAATCGGAGGTCGATTTTTCCGCAAAACGCCATCTTTCGGGAAGATGGCGAAAATGTACTTAAAACAGAAACTGAATGATTTCATCTGAATGAAACAATTCAGAGCAACAGTAAAATAAATCGGCATAATTTTGAAAAGCTATCTGAGCAAGGTTATGTTCAATTAATTTTTAATTGAGGTAGGAACTTGCTGGATAAGGAGATTTCATATTGCTAATGTAAAAGAATTTGAATACATTTCTACAAATTTAGGTTTTTCTTTATTTATTCCTCATTATCAATTAACCAGATATTTGTTCAACTTGTTTGATATTTATAGAAACACACAATGCATAACTTGTATTATTCATGACAAACTGATTGGTAGCCAGAGTTTGAGGTTATACTTTGTCCTATCATGTCAGTGCTTTTTGTCAGACATACACTGTCTCCGCAGAGAACAGGTTTCATGAAGATTGAAATACTCTCTTATGTCAATATCCCTACTGTTTTGACTCAAGGAGATCTCCACAGTGTCATCTCAACTAAGTAATTTCTCCTCAAATTATACGTCGGTTACCATCTGCTGCCAATCCACTTTTTCTTGCCTCAAACAACTTTTCTAAGAGTGATTCGGACCTGTTTTTCTTCGACCCTCAACAGTTGTTTTTCACATCGTCGATGCATTATGAAAATGTATTCGTACTCCACTTCCTTCTTCGTCGTTCGTCCGACTCATACTTTGCCTTTAAATCGGCAAAACGTGCATGGATTTTCGGCGGCCGCCAACGATTCCTCCTCGCCGCGAATAATAATCGTTTCGTCACGGCGGCGCACTTCGATTTCTTCATCTTTCATTAAACCGCCTTTCGTAACAGAATTGAGTCCTCTCGAAAAGTGCGCGTTTGCCGTTGGTCCTAATTTGGAGAGCTTCGCGGCGCGCTTCACAATAATTGCAATAAACCCGGGCCTGAAAACGCGCCATCCTCGCGCGGCTTTTTTTGCGTCCGCTCGTAGGCCCTTATTTATGGTCTCGCCGCCCGGGCCGTGAAGAAGTTAATTTACGCGAGTTCGGCGACCATTTTTAAAAATGAGAAATTTCGGGATTCTCCGCAGCCTTTTTTTATTTTCCCCGGCGCGGCACGTCGGTTATAAATGGCGCGCCGTTAAAGGCATTAATTTCGCCGGTCGTTCGCGCGATACTCTGGACGTCAGATTACAACAAGAGTGATTTTGTTATAACATCGGGCGTATCTCGGAGTCGGCCAAACCAGTCCTAAGAACCCATTCGCATGACCATGCAGGTTCATTGTATTCCGTTGACTCGTCTCACGGCTCAGAAAAAGCAGTTGGGAAAATGGAATGGGGAGCGGAGCGCACGGTAATGTTATATATTTGATTTAATTATCGCGGCAACTAATGAAGCGCCCGTTTGATTGTTCGCCTATTAACGTTACGCGGCCGCTTTAATTACGACACATAAACAAGGCGGGCGATTAATTTTTTGCGCCCGAATTGCCGCGCGGCGGAGCAAATTGCGCGGGTGCGCTTTGAAAAATTGCACTGGACGGGATTCGGTTGGTTCGATAGCCCGTTGGTCTCGTGGGTTTAGGCATTCGTTTTCGTAATTGCACTCTCGTCGAAGGGTTGAATGCCGAGTTTGTTGAATTCAGAGAAAAATTGAGTATTTACAACCACACTTTTAAAAATCTTCATGTTATAATGAAAAGACTGAAATTTTGTGAAAATCCGTTTATCTTAATGCAACTTAATTTTATGTTAAAGGATTTATTTTAAACTGAATAGGTAGTAGTTTTATATTGAAACTATTACTTTTGTTATGAAAGGATTTAGTTCTGTCAATATATTGGGCGGAAAATCCTTTCATTATGAAACGATTGCTTTCATGATGAAAAGATTGTTTTAAGATGCATTAAATGCTTTAGGCGTTAGTCATAAAATAGAGTAAGATTAACTATTTTTTGCATTGTTGCTGAAACCCATAAAAACGGTTTTGAAATCTATAAAAAAGGTGGGAGAATCGTAAAAAATCCTTAGGACAACCACTGTTTTTTATAGTTGATATAACTGTTTTAATAATTGATATAATCATTTTAATGATTGATTTATCTTTAGTATTACTTGATATAACTTCTAAAATAATAAAATAATAAAATATGATTCCCTAAACATTATTACTATATTTTGCAACAAGGGAGTAAAACTACGTTTCACTCCCCATGGTGCAAACAATATTTTTCATGACAAATGCAACTAGAGGTCGAGTTTTACTCCCTGGAATTATGGGAGAAAGATTGTATTTTATTCTCTAGGGAGTAAAACGCTCTCCGAGGGAGTAAAACACGTCTCTCGGGAGTAAAACTTCGTTTTATGTTGTCTCAATGACGTTAAATGTTTCATAAAAGTTCTGATAATTTATTTTTAATATATTTTTTAATTTTCGAAATGTTTTCTGAACGTTTGTAGAAGGTTTCGAAACGTTTACTTAGTTAAAAAAAGATATCACTCGGAATCGAACTCAAGCCTCCAAAGTGCCAGGAGAACGCCCTAACACTGAGCCACGAGGCTTACATTTAAACAAGTCATTCTTGTTGATATCTCTTAGCAATCGTTTTCACAAAAGTTTAGAGAACTTTCCACAGCCGGATTTTGTTGGTTCTCTCAACGTTTGTAGACCGTTTGGAATGTTCAAGAAATCTGCAGACAACGTCCAGCAAAACGTTTGCCAGATGTTTATTGAACTTTTTGAAATTTAGAGAGAACAGACATAGATTGTAACCTTGACAATACAAAATAATATTTTACTGACAAAATAGCACTGTGTCATGATATTATATTCTATATTTTTATAATTCGGTATATTTGTGTCAGCCCATCAATTCTGTCAATCATTAACAGAGTTCTATTTTATTTTATTAATTTTTTAAGTTAAATGTAATTCAAAGTTGAATTACATTGAACTGAATACTTGATGTTCTCTAAAATCCTCGAGATATTTCAAAAAGTAAAAGTCGAATATCTAGTAGCCGCAAAATCTTATCTAGGGCCGTGGAAATGTCATTACAAAACGTGAATCGAGTGATGAAGCTCCCATTTAAATATCAACGCTCGCAAATTCAGACGTCACTCAAACGCGTGGTTCGCGAGTTAAGGCAGGTTCGAGCCGAGCTAACCAAGTCCAATTTGATCAAGGCAACGAAAATAATGTTTGTGGTGTGTTACGAATCAAATTTGCTCGCGCGCGAGACAAAAGAGCTGGCTCGTTTGGAGATACGCAAATTTAATGAAAATATGCATGTCACGCGGCAGACAAGGCTAACCGACCATGCAGTGTACTATGTTCATTCATACTTTTACTTCTAGTTGACGTCTGTCGATGTCGGAGGATTAGAAGGACGTTTGCATATGACGCACAGTACGCACTATACTGACAGGACGTAATTTAGGCGAAATTGATTTGAATCGTCCAACTTCAGATTCGAATTTCAGTGGTACACAAAGTCTTTGTGGTCGGATGGAAGCGTCGAAACAAAAAAAAAACAAAAGCCTAGTTTTTTAGATCGAGCGCACTTTTTTGAAATTTCCATCCGAAAAGGTTTCTTGTTTGTATGCAAATGTTTCGGTGGTTGATGGTCGGGATGACGTCACGTGACGTCATCAGAAAACAATGTTACGTATTAGATTCGGTGTCTTAGATTTACGCGTTAGAGATAAAATCTCTTCCTCCTGGTGAATTCGGATTGAAGCTTATGGATGGGTTCTTAAGTATGGTAATGGGACATTAAAAATGCGTCACTGATAGGACGTGCTTGAATTGAAATGTTTTATAAAACATTTCAAACACGCGATGTTTGTATTTGTTCTCTCTGGACGCTTAGTTTTCCTTTTATTTCGTGATTGTAATAGCTGTCATTATCGTTGACAGCTATTACAAATGAACGACCAGTTTCTCGACTAAGGGCTATCGTAGGTGCTAATTTCGCGTTAGTCTGCTTTGTATAGATAAGTGACTAATAGATTTGGGATGGTGTTGCATAATAGAATTGTAATAATATTGGAATAGAGGAATTACTGCCCATGCATTTCAGTAATATTACATTTTTAAACATTCGTATGATAAAATAGAGTATTTATTTCTTTGAACTATTATAACTTCATTACTAATAATGTGTTTGAATAATTGTTACTTTGTAAGGAACTCGAATATTATCGGCTTAGTATTTTACATGCTTGAAATAATTATTTTTGGTTAGAAGTTTGATAGAAATAATATTTCCAGATATTCGTAAATTACTTTGAAGCTAAATAAACAATTGCAGGACGTCTTAATATTATAATTGCAAATTAAAAACGTTCGAAGATAATATTTGCGAACAATGAGGAAAAAAGTTCAAGTCCGACAGAAAGTAGCCAGAACCGGCTCCTATTTATGAGGAAACTGGAGAGAACTTCTTATGTCTGCGAATATTGGCAGTTTGCACGCGAGGATCAAAGAACGATTGATGTTTTTGTAGGACTCGGCGTTGTATGTAACGTTTGACTTAACGAAAAGTGTTAATTTCAAAGGTAGCCGTTGATTACGAGCTTGTGACAGAACGTTCATGGCAGATACAGTTTATCCAACGCAACATTAAATATTTGTATCATAATAATTACGATGCCCTATAACTATACATCGTTGCTTTATAAAACTTTTTAAAAAGTAGCTGAAATTTAAATTCCTCTCCTTCATTAGCGAAGCGTGTTACATAAGTTACATTTACAAGATAAATAACAAAACTTACTTTATCGTCAAAAATCGATTTTTAATTTCGCGAACACGCCTACAAATTATCCGTTTATTAAATTATATCGTTACCCAGAGATTTCGTGCACGCTACGTATATTTTTATATCCCTCATAAGTTATTTATATATTATAATACTGGGTTGGGAGTTAAATAAAAATATGCTATTATGAAGTAAACCGAAGAACTTGTTTGTGCGCAAAATACTGTGTTTATCAATGCGGAACCTCGAAGAAACTAACTAACTTAATTGAGACAATCTTATTTTAACTCACATTTACCAAAAAAAAAAAAAACTACGAATTCTTCTAAAACACAAGTACGATTTTGTAATTTTCTTTAATTTCTCCAAACGTTAATATCTATTTTATAATATCGTAAAAGTTACGAAATGTCTTCCATCTTACATGTTCGTTCTCAATGAATTTAACACGAAACAAAATTAGAAGAACAGCACAAAGACACTTTGCCTCCACGAAACTTCGTCTCGATAACAAAATCAATAACTCACCTCTGAGCCGTGGCTCGAATTCTTCAACGTTCGCAGCGACGTATCCGGATCGGTGAATTACGCTTTTTAAAAATTACCATCGGCTTCTTTCCATGTGCGTCTGACAACTGAAATTAAATCTGAGCCGAAGAGCCGTTCGAGAACAATTTTCATCATTCGGACATTCGGTGCAGCGCTCGCCGAACGATCTCGCAGTTGGTTACGATTATAATATCTCATAGAGCCGACGGAAGTATAGTCTGACAGCGAGACGAATGTCCGAAAGAAAGTTCTCGAAGGCAATTTCCTAATAGTCGGCGTAGCATTGAATTCAATTGAATAATCGTCGGCGCGGCGGGGAACGGCGAGTGCCAGCGTCCCGATCATTATCCATCATACGAGCGATCATCCTGATATTCCCGCGGTACGTCTTATCACTGCTATTCAACCTGAGTGGAAGGGACGAATGCGATGTTTCGTGACGGAACACTTTGGCTGAAACGGGGACGTGTTTACGGGCGAGCAGTGTCGGCCGGGATCGTTTACGTCAACGCGTTTATTCTTGCCCCAAGGGGACGTCGCTTTGACATAATTCAGCCAGCCAAATTCCCGATGTTCAACGAAAGACAAAGCGAAGGAAGATTTCACTCTGAAAAATTGTCTAGTATGCTGGAAATTTAATATTGCACTGAGAAAACTAAGTGGTAAGAATCACCACTTAAGTGGTAAAAGTCACCATTTCAAGTGGTAAAGCTTTACTATTTGAAATGGTAGGTTCAAATATTTTTCATTTACAGTATTAATGAAACACTTTTATTAAAAAATTCTAGTAATGTATCTGGAATGCTATTAAGTACCAGATAACTTGATTGGAATCATAAATATCATATTAGGAAATGTAATTTGATAAATCATGAACCATAACCGCTAACTTTTAATAGCGCTAAATTATAGTTTTAGATAGTTTGAATTTACTACACAATTAATTTATTTAATTAAATACTCATTAACATTAAACATTAACCCATTTTTATAAGAACGAACTAACAAAATGTTAATAAATATATCATTTAAGGTTTTACCACGTAAATGGTGACTTCTTATCACTTAGTTTTCTCAGTGTAGCCACATCGAATCGGCAGATTGATTTTTTTCATGGTTGGTGGCTCGGCGGGCTGAGTCGCAGACTGCCACTTGAGGGACATAACTTCGAGTCCTCTTACTTAATATTGTTTTTTTCAAAATAATATTTCAGAAAAATATTTCTGGTATGTTACTGGGATATTTTAAACAAAAAATGCACATTTCGGCCTAGGGCATTTTCGGAGCATTTTGACAAAATTTGTCGCACGGGAAATGCACACAATTAAAGTACGTTCTGTTGTACTCAGACCTCTGGACATATTTCACACAAAAAAAATTGCAATTACATCGGCGGTTAACACTGAACACAATGTTAACTTCTCTTCTTGGATCAACATACAGTTAATAAAAAAACATTAATCCACTGTATTTAACAGTGAAGAAATTTCCGTGTACGTTTTTCAAGTCAACAATTCTACCTATAGAACTTTCGGTGGAAAGATTTTTTCTGTTAATTTCAAATAAATTAAACTGCTCTTCATGATTCACACGTTATTATAATTTTCAATTTAATTTAACTTGTATAATATTGTTTAAACGCAATAATAGTTTATTTTATTAAAATAATAGTATCATATAAAAAACCTTAATTTGTCGGTTCGTTTTTCAGATTCTTCACTGGAATATACCGTTTGTTAAAATAAGAGAATTTCATTCAGAATTTGTTATTCAGGATTTGAAATTCAGAATTCAGAATGTAGAATTTCAGAGTTTTGGTAATGATACTGCAAGAATTAAATATAAAAAAATTTTTACTATCTCATTGTGAAATGGGCGTTGTCAGCGATTTAGAGACGGTTTTGTTTTGTTAACAGTAATTATTTAATTAACTCTTAATAGTTATTAGTGACGAAAAACACCTTACACAACCTCAATTAAGATATCATCTATCGTATGCTAAGGATATGGATCATAAAAAGCGAAAGACGTAGCGCTTTATTTATTAACAAAGTAAGCTGTGTCCAATGATCGATAATTGATGAATAAATGAAAAAGTTATACTGTGAAAAACGAGAATGTTGACAGATTGCTAACATTGATATAGACATTTCGGTGTGGTGAAATGGAATAGAAATGGGTTTGGACCATACGAATTTTCCTTTTCTACTAGTACGTCTGCATGAATACGATATCAAGTATCTAACCGTAGGAAATCAATTAGAAAGTATACTCCGTTAGATCGGATTAATTGTAATAGCTATTCCATAAGTAGCGTGGCTGATTCTTTCATCTCTATATAATCGTGTTTATTCCTGTCATAAATATTGTAGGCATTTAGAATAATCCGATATTTAGACTAATCACACATTATTTGTCGGATGTAGTTTAGAAATTTAGATTCATCGTTTAAAATATTGGAAGGTGCAAAATTTTCTGGATGGAATCAATCTTTATTCTCGTTAAGATTCCATTTAGTGTGAAAAAACACTGTATACTGAGACAGAAACTTAGTAGGAATTGGTAAGAAAAAAAGCACCTTGGGTAATAAAGTTTGCCAGTTAAATAGCTACCATAGCTACAAAAGTCTTGGAAATTAAATTGTAAGACTTTCCCGTTTAAGTAGTAAATGGTTATATTGCTCCGACCTCTCAATAATAAAAGAATATCAATAATCTGCTAGTAGAAAATTTGTATTTTTGATTTTGCAGTATTAAATTCATCATAAGTTTGGCGGGTTACATTATTAAATTATCTTGAAAATTTAGGTAAATCTTACCACTCAGGCTTTTATAGCTTTTTATCGAAAAACTGTTTCAGAACATTGTTCTTGAGATGTTTCACTAGCGAAAAATGTAGAAAAAGTAAAATTGATTTTTTAAGTCAAAAAAGCTTTTCTTATACAAAACTTTGAAAAAGAACTATTTTTCCAAAATTCGATCGGTCAATTGAAAGAGCACCTGAATAACAATTATTCTAAATACCGGCTTTTGTCTAAATGCCTAGGCATTATTCTAAATGTCGGATTATTCTAAATATCTACGCCATATACTCGTAATAGGATTATGCATCTCATTATAATTTCTGACACAGCTTATATATTCAATTGGCGTGGAATGTGTGTAATTCATGAATCTTTGATGACGTATTATACGACCAGCAATTCTTGACCCATCAATAGTCTTGTGGTTTTTAATACCTCCATTTTACAGTACCAATATCGCGTTCTCGTCACTTTTTTATTGACTGAACACCAA
The DNA here is from genome assembly GCA_022817645.1 of Ceratoteleas bidentatus. Lineage (NCBI taxonomy): Eukaryota > Metazoa > Arthropoda > Insecta > Hymenoptera > Scelionidae > Ceratoteleas > Ceratoteleas bidentatus. The sequence continues at coordinate 30,638 of JABFPB010000586.1, forward strand.
TAACGAACTAAAAAATTTAAAATTAACATTTCTCGGGAATCTAGTTCTCTTTTCCATTAGCATTAGTATGCTGTTATATGAAATTAAAAAGTATGAACGTAAACATTAAAACCTTCCATTACATAGATAATTGTTAGAAGAGAGTGAAGTCAATTACAGTTCGCAGAAGTGTTGTTGTTTTAGAAGAATTACTGAATTATATACTTGTAAGTGAATAAATGTACAAAAATCTTGTCATTTTGGATAAACTATTGGTGAATCTTGTAATATTTCATGAAAAATTCTAATTACTCATTACTACAGTAGTAGAATGATATTATTATTAATATCATTCGCAGTTAATTATTATTTTGGACTATTTACTAAATTACCTCTATAGTAATTCAGCAACGACTTTAAATGAAGCGTTAAATTCGGCTGTGACATTTAGAAGCAGCGTTAACTGACCCTTTGTCGTTTGTTTAACAAGATTCTAACGTACAAGGAAAACTTGCCAGCTAGTAAGGTAAATTTGTAAAGTTATTTAAACAGTCATTTGAACATTTATATTTTTATCTTTATACGTTCTAGTTAGTAGAATAGCAAATAGTCTACTTATGTAGAAACTAAAATGCTAGGTACGCATTCAAACTCATCAAATATTTATATAAATGACAAGTTTCGAAAATTATTCGAATCCGATCCCCAGTTAATCAAACTATTGACATTTTACTTCACCCCTATACTCGTTAATATACTTCGTACTTCTGCAGTCGTTTAGTGTATTTTTCAGTTATAAATAAAGGGCCCCATTTAACCGAAATGGCATCTAGCTTACATGGAATTCCTCAACATATGTAAAACCAGTTCATTATATAGCTTGCATGCTACTCTGTGGCTAACAGCAAAACATGAAATACAATCGCATAGAAATGAATTGACAATTAAAGAATTAATTTTTCAATCGAAAGATCCTTTTTTTTGTTCACTTCAACTGTTTGTATTCAAAAATACAACCCTTAATTCTTCTCTATTCTTTCCATTCCATTTAGATCCACATTTTAAAAAAGTTTGACTCATTCAACTTATATAGCGTTCAAACCAGGTTAAGTGAATTCCAGTTCACTTAACCATTCTTCAAACGAATATGGAATTTTTGCTACAAATTTCTTTCTTTCTATTTATTTCTAATTTATTTCCAATTTTTTGCAGGGTCTTGTCATATGAACCAGTGTCTTCCTCAGACACTTATATCATACACCTTGATAGAAAAACATGCATCATCATACGTTTTTTTGCATAAAATAAAATTGCGATTAAATGCTGGAAATATTGCCAGCAAAAATTTCCAGCAAAATTTCCAATCTGGGCAATCCCAAATACGTAATTCAGAAACGAGTTGGTAAGCAGCGTAACATGCAAATTAACGAACGTGAGCCTAAGATGCGGAAAATGGAAAGAAATCGTACGTCTGCACCGAGGCAACGTTCGTACACGAGTGTGTGGGCAGGCCACACGTCTAAAGCCACGTGGCCCATGCTCATGGGTGTCGTACCGTGCTGCGGTCTATAGTTCAGTAACTCTAAGTTTAACAACAAGGGTAATAGAACCCAAGGTAGAAATGTAATACCACCGTTCGCGCTAACCGTTTGCCACGCTAAAATTACTAAGGAAGAGTCGAAACACCCCTTTCTCCCCCTTGCCAGACGTCATTGTCTTAGCAACCCTGTTCTTTCGCTTTTCTCGACTCAATGCTGACCGAGCGTGCAGACTCCTTCACTTCGAGTGCCACTTGAATGACTGTTGCGAATTAGAGGCTCCGTGACTGCGTAACAAAGCTTTTTGATTTATGCAAACGCATAACGAGGTGTCTCGGGCCTATTTGTGCAAAATTATAAGCCTTCGTGTAAAAAGGGTAGTCGTTTGTGGAAACCTCGATTTGAGAAATGTGTGTAATATTAATTAAGCAGCATCGATTTTCTACACCTGTAACCATCAGATGTCAGTTTTGTTAACGTTTCGTGGCTTTTTGTAACGAATCGTTTATGAGAAACAGTGAATTGCATATAGATATGATTATTTGCGAACGAATTTTTGAGTGCTATACACACACTGCTGGGTGTAGCGAAAATGTTACCTAAGCACTACAGCAGTGACGGCAAGGACAGTGACAGCGGCAGATCATGTCATTACAATATGTGATATAGATCACGTTACGCCTTTAGAGTATCCTACTCTTAGGCTTATGATGTGTGTTATTCCCGATACGATGCGATTTTCTCATTATTAAGACATTTGCATAAATCGATGGATTTGACTGCATTTTACCACAATTGAGTGTGGCAAATATCAGCTTATATTGTAGTCGGTTTATTGCATGTTTGGGAGCCTTATTTGCACACTGAGAAAAATAAACTTGTGAATTTATAGATTTTTGGATTGTTGTCATTGGATTTTATAATATACAGAAGATACTTTTATTTAGTAATTTTTTCATAATTGAATATTTGATAGGGGGTAGAATTGTTAACTTTCTTATGGTAGCCTGTTAGGCTGCATACACGGGAAAACAAAGTATCTTCGAAAAAAAACGTTTAGATACTTTTAGTGTCTTTTTCGTCAAAAAACATCTTCGTTTGAGACATTTTTCATGTCTTTTCGCCAAAAACGTCTTAAAATAAGACACCTGTTTTTGTAGTGTACGTTATAAGAATAAGGATATGCGTTTCTGTTAAGGCCAAGTCGAAAGTCTGCTGCGACAGAGTTAGAGACTTTGATTTAAAGAAGTATGCTTATATTTTTTTCAATAAACTGACCAGAGCGCGATTTTGAATGTCCAAGAGAGTTTATAGCCATAAAATCAAATTTTGTAACAACGCGTTGAAAAAAACGCATGAGGTGAGTTCTACGAATGTTTCCACCTCAGATACCATTGATAATTTTTCTTCTAAAACTAAATACAACACGTTCATTTGCACGTTTGGAGCACGAAAAGTTATTTTGTGTTCCAAATGTGTAAAAAAGTGAGAAAATTTCGATCAAGTCGTTAAATTAAAATTATTATTACCGTTTTACCGCATTTTTTTAAATACGCGCAAGCCGGGTATTTTTAGCTAGTTTAAAATATGTATAATATATGTATATTATATGTATACATCTATTTTATGTATCTAATGTCCATCTAATATATGTATAATATACACTAGCTAAAATGCCCGGCTTCGATCGGGTGGAAAGATTACATAATTCCTTATCTGAGTTAGTCCCTAAATGAACAATGTAGTTCATGTAACCTGAATCAAATTCACACATGGACCATCGTAAATGAAATGTAAAATTTTTACATATTTAAACATTTAAACCTATGCGGGTTAAATAACGGTCAGATAACGTTGGATATGGGTGGAGTAACGGTCATATAATGGTCAGATACTTGTCAGATTATGGTAATAACGGCCAACCAATGTTCACATAACGGCCATATAACGGTTGGATAACGGTTGGATAATGGTCGGATAACTATCGGATAAGGAGCGGTTAAGGAGCGCATATGGGTCGGATAAGGGTTTGATAAGTTTCGGATAACGATCGGATAACGGTCGGATAACGGAGGAAGAAGGTCGGATAACGGTCGGATATGGGACGGATAAGGGTAGGTTAATGGTCGGGTAAGGGTCGGATAATGGTCGGATAATGGTCGGATGCGGGTCGGATGCGGGTCGGATGCGCGTAGGATGCGCGTCGGAAAACACTCAGATAAGAGTCGGGTAAGGGTGGGATAACGGTCAAATAAGGGATGGATAATGGTCGGAAAACGGGCTGAAAATGAACTGATAATTGGCAAATAAAGGGCGGATAAAGGTCGGATAATGGTCGCGTAAAGGTCGGATAATGGTCGGATAGAGGTCGGCTAAGGGTCGGATAACGCTCCGATAACTCTCGGATAAGGGTCGGGTAAGGGTCGGATAATGGTCGGATAGGGGGCAGATAATTGACTGATAGTTGGCGAATAATGGGCGGAGAAGGAGCGGATAAGGCTCGGAGAGTGGTCGCCTAAGGGTCGGATAATGGTCGGATAATGGTCGGATAAGGGTGGGATAACGCTCCGATAACACTCGGATAACGATCGGATAATGGTTTGATAACGCTCGAATAACGCTCGGATAACGGTCTGTTAACGGTCGGATAACGATCGGATAAGAATCGGATTACGACGGGATAACAATGGGATAACGGTTAACGATCGGATGACGATCGGATAACCATCGGATAACGATCGGATAACGATCGGATAACGATCGGATGATGATCGGATAGCGATCGGATGATGATCGGATAGCGATCGGACAACGGTCGGACAACGGTCGGTCTACGGTCGGACATGCCCAGACAACGCCCAGAAAATGGCCAGACAGCAGCCAGACTGTGGGGAGAGTACAGGCCGGCAACGGGCAAACAACGGCCAGAAAATGGTCAAAAAATGGTCGAAAAATTGTCAAAAATGGTAAAAAAAATTGTCAAAAATGGTAAAAAAATTGTCAAAAATGGTAAAAAAATTGTCAAAAATGGTAAAAAAAATTGTCAAAAATGGTCAAAAAAAATTGTCAAAAATGGTCAAAAAAAAATTG
>JABFPB010000587.1:0-35233 GCA_022817645.1 Ceratoteleas bidentatus
CCCTCCCGGTTTTTAGGGTGGGAAATTGAGTTTCCCATGCACGTGTAGTGAAAAATATAAATACTTTATACACGGCACACTGCATTAGAAAATTCTGTGAAGGATTTTTTTATATCAATCGTAAGAACTGCCGGTTATTCCTCCACGTTTTTACCTCCTCACTTAGTTGAATAGTGGTAAACTTCCAATAGAGTCCTACTTTATAGAATTTTTTTCTCCAACACTTCGAATCGCACTCGAAGCGAACACTCATCAAGTGCAATCATAGAAAAGCAATTTTTCGCGTATCACTGTGAAATTGAGTTGTCCATTAGTACCGAACGGCGAGGGCCAATTTTCGTTCAAAGCGGTCCATAAATAACGTGCATTAATAAAAAGGCCGAGAACCGCAGCTAATTTCAATCACCGATAATGCCGTTTAATCTTCGAGGCAATAAAAGGTTAATAATCATACATCATCGAGGATTGGTACACGAATTTGCGGTAACCGTGGCCAAGTTCCTAAGTCCGGTCCGTTGTTCGTACGGTCAGGCATAATTGTCTGAAAAGACCCTCGACCTCGACAGTGAAGCTTACATTCGAGATGCGTGCCTTAGAACCCGGTTCAAACACACCGTAAATGCAGCGAAACGCGGCACGGTCAGAGGTCGAGCCTGTATAAGCCACGCGAATACAAATTAGCGTCGGGTCATTCCATCGTGCTTAGATTAGCCTCAAGAGCGCTGCCATTCATTTGTTGTGACGACAAATCGAAACTGCCTGCGGACCGGTTAACATATGGCACGTATAAGCGACGTACGCGGCCCTATTAGTATCACCACTGAGTCATTTTTTAATACGAGTTTGAAAACGGAAAACTGATTTGACATTTGCTCATTCTGTAGGGAGATCAAGATTTTGTAGCAACAGTTTGTTGCGATTCTACCCTAATGGATAAGAAAACGTGACAACTCTATTACATGATATCCCAGTTAAATTAATCCACCAGAAACCATTAAATTTATATAAAAACACTGTCGAAAACCGCATAGTAACCATCAGAGAATTCTTTTTACACGGAAATGTAAAAGAGGAATTCATTGTTTCTTTATCAAATCATGTATATTCGTTTCTATGATATATTTTTACAGGGAGGCTGAATCAAGATTCAGCCTCCACAGACTAAGAATCAGGCAACAAGATGGCAATAGTCTGGCAAGTGATCAAGATCCAAAACTTCCATTTTTCCAAATAAATGATTCGGATATAACTACGAAAATTGATTGTGAAGAATATATACGCTATATATAGTATCCCGTACAACTGTATATATTATAATATGATTTTCTCCATTAATAATTTCGAATTTATAAAGCGTAAGTTGGTACTTGTCCGTTTACTATTACAAATTCGCGCCCCAAGAAAATTTGTAACGCAGTTTAACCGCACCTTATAAATATTAAAGTCCGAATTCAGTACCGGCGGGGTATGAAACAAAATGATCACACGTTGACCGAGATTCAACTCAGCCCGAAGCGGGCCGGTGTTTTTCATGGGCCTACGATTAGTTTTGACGGGGCGTTAAAAAGATGAGTACTGAGGCACACTTGTAATTTATTCGCAGGATTAAAAACGCCGCTGGTTCTTTACGCTTCGTGTTGAACATATTTCAAGACATGCGTGGTCCGCCTGTTTCTTTCTTTCGTCGCTTGATACTTTCGGGAGATTAGAACAAATTAATGCGAATGTATACCGGACTGTATTTTTCGACAATACGATCATTGTGAGTGCAAACTCGCAATCCCGCATGATAAGTGGTCGTGGGTTTCGAGAGCTCACAATTATCAGATAGAAGGTCGTAAATCTTGGGGATCAAGATTGCAAAGAGAACGATAAAGAATTCGACAGAGAGCGGCAGATTGGTCGCTAGTTTTGTTAAGTCGCATACATCTGTGACAGGAGTTAAGGTGACAAAAAATTGATCATTGGACATTTATTACTTCTTTCAGTAAATTTTAATGTGTTGTAGTATATAACAACTAGTATGTGGTGAACAGAGAGTTCTTGAATACAAACAATAATCAAAATAGATCACAATTTTCGAAACCTAAAATTGAACGGGCAAATGAAAATCATCTACTCTAAATGTTACAAGAACTTCATCACCAACACGTCGGATGGAAACCAGAGGGAATATTAGAAATAAATGTTAAACTAGAATGACCACGGAGAAGAAAAAAGGAGAAACAACTGGAGGTGGGAAGGACAAAACGAAAGGAAAACGAACCGATTAGCGAAGTTAATTGCACGACGAACGGTATGGGCAGCACGAGCTCGATTCCCATTCAGAAAGCTCTAAATATTCGAGGCTGTTAAACCCGATCACGCTCAGCCGAATCGCAAATCCCATAAAATGGCCGGCAGATTCCATCTAAATTGGTCGATCAGGAATCTACGTCCAATTCAATCACCGAGAATTTTTTCGGCCGCCATTGTACAGTTACAAGTGTGTACAATGTTACGTTTACAATTCAAACCGTGTACATAATTACCCAGGATATCTGCCGGCCGTTGTATAATTAGCAGCGCGTTCATCGGCACGATTGGTACGTAAGCATCGCTACTCCGGAGCGATTCGCATTAAGTCCCCGCAGTCTGTGGGTCAGAGGCACGACGCAACCTTCGACCCCCGCGAGTACTTCCGGTACCTCTCGCTTGGCTTAGGTGCCCCCTCCCAGGGCCATCGCATGCCCCCCTCCTAACCGTCGGGCCCCGATCTCTCGCCCTTTCTTCTCCATTTCGCACCTGCTGCCGCGCCGCCAGCCACCTTGTAGCTCACAACTCCGACTCGGATCGCAAGGCGCTTTTAATTGAACATAAATCGTTCATAAGACCGGCTCGCGAGCCGTGATTTTAAAACCGACTATCTTACGAGCCATCTCCCGGCTTCAAAAGGTACCCGGCTTTAAAAGACGAGAGGGACGACTCGATCTAAAGAGCGCGCGTGCGAGAGGCACGGACGCATCGTGGTAGATGACCAAGGCGCTCTCTATCGGTTAATTATAAAACGTGGGAACAGAGTGAAACGCGTTAAAAGCGATAAGGCACGCCGATAATTATTTTTCGGAACGTGGCCGCGGATTTGGCGGACCGTTTTCCGCGGCCCGAGTAATTGACGGGCAATTCCCGCTGTCCGCTGGCGATTGCCGTTATGCCGGGGTCTAGTGAAATTGTTCGCGAGGGGGACGAGAGTAGGTCAGGTTTTGACGCGTTATATTTAAAGAGATACGGACGGTGATGCAACTTCTGCAATATCATTCGAGGGTTTATGATCCGAGAGCCGCTTTCCGTCTAAGTGTCGAATCGTTTTCAACATAGACATGTAAACAGATGATTACATCAAACAGGCACAGGTTGGCGATCAAACTTTATTACTTGTGGGGTTGTTGGCATGCAACTGATAACGAGGGAAATGATTTGATATGTCGTTTTGAAAGCACGTTATCGTTGTCAATCTTTTTGTAAAATAGTTCACAGTGGCCGTTTGAATCAGTCGGGTTATTTTTTTATCGATTTTCTTCAACAAATGTTGTTTCTTTATGTTTATGAATAGGGATTTATTTGCAGTTTATTACTTCAACATTAAGCCATCGAGTGGAATAAACTGTAACTTATCGATTACTTATGTATAATAGACTTTCGCATACCCGGTTGTCCTTTATATGTGTGACACAGTTACTGCAATTTTTCGTTTCTTTGTCGTAATGGAATCAAAGTAAAATCAGATCGAAATTTTTGAGGTTATAAATAGATTGAAATGCAATGAATTACCATACTGGTACTTTGCAAGAAAAATCTTAAAACAGAACTCATAAGCATTTATCTCGGCCAAATTGTTTGGCTGCGAAAGAATGAGCCAATTACTTTATCGCGTCAGTCAAATGTATTTATTCAATCACTATTACCTGAAGAATATTTTTACATGTGTCACTTAAGTGATTGACTGAATTAGCCAAACACGTTATGTAAATCTAATATATCCCAATTAAAAAAATCCGATTCGGAATGCGATTCGGATTCCGACTCGGAATCCGACCGAGTCGAATCGGATCCTGGTCCTGGCACTCTATTCAGGGGCTGGGTTCTGGCGCACTATTCAGGGGCTGTATTTTGGCGCTCTAGTCGGGGGCTGGGTTTTGGCGCTCTAGTCGGGGGCTGGGTTTTGGCGCTCTAGTCGGGGGCTGGATTTTGGCGCTGCATTCTGGCGCTATGTTTTAAGACTGCGTTCTGGCGCTGGGTTCTGGCGCTGGATTCTGAGTCTAGGTTCTGGGTTCCGGGTTCAGAGTTCTGTAACTGCATTCTGCATCTGGGTTCTACGGCTAGATTCTGGCAGTGGATTCTGAGGTTAGGTCCTGGATTTCGGCGATGGGTTCTGGCACTTGGTTCTCGTGCTGGGTTCTGGCGCTAAGATTCTGGCGCTGAGTTTTGGGTTCTGGGTTCTGCGGTTGGATTCTGAGGCTAGGTCATAAACTAATTATTGTATCACTACGTTTTTAACCCTAGACCGCACGACTATATTTTTTTTTACCTTAAACGCACGACTGGGGAAAAAAAGACCCCAACATTCAAAGGCAAAATAAACGCGATTAAAAGCTCCTGATCTGGATTGAAATGCACTTTACTGATTTCAGATTTAATAGAGAATATGACTAGAAAAGTTTCAGCATTTTGAAGCAAACGATGACTCACGATAGTGTAAATTGTACATAAATTCTTTTCCATCATGTTGGCTATTTAAAAATGTTAATTTGTTAAATTTATTGATCATCTAGAAAAATCAAATTACACTTGTTTGATAAAAATATCATAAAAATTCGTTATACAAATCTTGAAAAAAGTCGAAAGTAGTAAAAACTCTCGAAGAATTCAAAAGTGATCGCGAATTTTCAAAAAAGATAGAGAATTTTCTTATTCATAGACATTAACAGATCATTTTTCTTTTAAGAATCTTTATGATCTTTTAACCAGGGAACCCACCGCCAGAACCCTGCGCCAGAACCCAGCGTCAGAATCTAGCGCCAGAACCTAGCGCCAAAAGCCGCCCAGAACTCAAAATTCAGCGCCAGAACCCGAAACCCAGAACTCGAAACTCAGAACCCAGCGCCAGAACCCAAAATAGAGTGTCAAGACCCATCTTCAGAACCTAGCCCTAGAACCCGAAAAGAGAATTCTGCCCCAGAATCCAGCCTCTGAATCCAGTACCAGAACCCAACCCCAGAACCTAGGGTCAAAATCTAGTATCAGGTCCTAGCGCCGAAACCCAAAACCTAGCGTCACAATTCAGCCAGAATCCAAAATCTAGCGCGGAGTCCGAATCGGAATTCGACTCGAAATCCCACTCGGAATCTCACATGCCAAATTCCTATTCGAATTCCAATTCGGATTCCGATTCGGATTCCGACTCGGAATCCGACTCGCATTCCGAGTCGGATTCCGAGTTTTTTTAGCTGGGATCTGAAAAGCGATAAAATAATAAAAATCTAATTCTATCAATCAGCTGCACCAATATAACGTTTGACTGATTACAGAAGCAGTATTAGATATTTTGATTAGCTCTCCAGATTTGTCTTTTTCCGATACATTTTCATTATATTTAGGTGGTACAACTGGGCCAGTTGAATAAGATTCAAATTGGTTGAATTAGAATTTAAAAAAAACTCATTCTAATTCAATAATTCTCTGTAACATTTATTTTGGAAAATAGTACTTTCCCAGAACATTTTTCAAATTAATGAATAACAGATGTCGAAAAATGCAAATTGAAAAATTCTGAGTTTTCTCGTGCTTCTTCTTCGAAGCGTAGATTACTCTGGATGTTTTGAAAGGTTGTACGGGACATTAAAGTTTATGAAATAAACCGCTTACATATGCAAAATACAATGCGTTACACATGAACTAATAGCCGATCGATGCGAATCGTCGATTCTCCGAGAATCAAGCACCTTGGTCTATTCACGGTTATAAAATCTAATGATACGTTTCGCGGAATGCACGTTGCTCTCCACTTTTTTCGTCAGTCTCGTTCTTTTTCACGACTGGCATGCATTATGAATTCAGTATGCAGTTCGACGATAATTAATTCAATGTTGATTTTACGAGACTGCTCGATTATCGGTCACTCGTACGATCGAAATAGCCTCGGGTGTAACACGCACGAGAAATTGCAAGCATTTCAACACGCACAGCCCGTCAAACGAAATCACTGCGCATGGCAAGATTTGAAACGAAAAAGCGAATGTGAAAACGGTGGTTTCTTTTACATTTTTGCAAGATAGATGCGACATTCTTAATCTTGACGTTGGAAGAAATGTGAAACATTCTAGACCGGGGTGAGAAGTGATGTGAAACCTATGCGATTAATTTGTCCCGAACGAAATTCACTCGGCCTTTAAAAATACAGAGAAACAAAGACTCGTCTGATAATACAGGAATATTTCTCTTACATTAATGCATGAGAAAAGTGGCAGAATTAATTTTGACCTTTAATATCAATACTGTGGTGTTAAATTTACTTTGTGACGATGTAACATAATGTGTAGAGCCTTTTACTATTTTATTATTTTTTTTATAATTAGTTTTGTATCAGTCAACGTGGATCAACCCTAAGCACTTACTATTTTAACTAACTCGTGAATTGGCGGTAGTTATTGTTTCTATCAATAAATATATTTGTAATATAAATTATTTGTTTATATTAAATTGTTATTTACAATCTTCACTCGTACATTTAATTGCATGGTCACAGTATATTTTTCATTAGTATTTTTGTCCTAACGAACTATTATTGCACCGACATCTTCCGGTGATATTTAGATTCAGGATTTTTTCTAAGAGCATAGGTCAATTACTGGACGTTGCCCAATGAATCGTATCGCTCATAAAAAGCTCCTTGCGAAATGGCCCAGAGTCTCATGCCATTGGAAATCACAATGTCGTGCATTGTGAACATTAAAAGTGGTACAGTGTGTTAACAGATGAAGCACGCTAATCATGACCCCTTTCCCGATGACCCCTCGCCGATACCCGCCACGGATTTCAAACTCGGCCCGGGAGGACCGAATAATTATTGAAAATCGATCGAATCGGAAATTACCGAAAACTGTCTGCAGGCGACACGAAAACCGAGTAACGGGCAGCCGGAATCGGCTCGCCATCAGCGTCCAAACGAATAAATATCGGATGATGCAATGAACTGATCGCCACCCGACGATATCGAAAACAATCGGAGGAGTGAAATTGGACTCGCTGACATTTCTCCTCCGTTATTCGGCGATCGACAAAGATCCTAATCCACGAAATTTACCGCCCGTGCGGCCACGGCAGGAGAAATTGTGCATTATATTACACGGTAGGAATTCCGCGGCATCGATAGGGGAAAGGGGATGGTGGCAACCGTCAGATAATTCAGTTTGTCCGTCAACGTGAACAACAATTACGCTATCGTAATCTCGGAATTTGAAACCGCTGAGCACAATTCTCACAATCGTAACGTTTTAACTGGGTATCGATATCAACAATGCACACCAACCGGAGCCTTTATTATAATGAGGGTCGTGAAGTAAACTGGTCTTTATTAAGAAATAAAAGTGTGTATTGTGTCTGTGGAAACACATTGAGGCGATCGCGATCGGGCAAAGGAGGCTCTGGTTTGGCCGGCTGTGTTGTGCAGTTGTGTATACACCCGTCGACCCCTGACCCTACTCTTTCATTCGTTTCTCTGTTCCAACTCTAGTTCCTGATCCCCTCGGCGGTGCCGTTCAAGCGCGATCGAGGTCATAGATGTTACCCGTCACTTGAGCATAACGTAAGTAAAGTACACATCGAAAGGTCAGGCCGCGTGGTGGCGCACATGAATTAAACCGAGGCCCGAGGCATAATTTTCATTATCATCGCGCGTGTCGTAGCGCGACGATCGGTGTGGTCCTCACGGGTAAACGGAGAGAGCGCAAAATCATTGCTAGAGTGATTCATGGACTCACATTTCACGTCTAGTTCACATCAGTCCTGTATTAATAACAAGACTTTGTTCACCGGGGAAAATCACGTCAGCGACAGTAACCGGCTGATTGATGGCGAAGCCGCTATCTCGGAGTCTAAGTCCCTTTGGCGAGATTCGGTACAGGAACTAATTATTACCATGTTCAAGTTCCTTAGCTGTAGTAAACTATCAGCGTTCTCTGGCGAGTGAGAAGTTCATTAGGGGAATGACATTTTTTTCGCGTCTTGTTGTGGATTGCCATCGAGTTTCTGAAACAACTATAGGTGTTACTGCAAATATTTGCTCATTGTTATGTCACTACTGAGTCATGTTGTGATTAACATTTCTGTGGCTGCACGCCGAAAGGTCATATCGAGTTGACATCGCTCATTTATCATTGAACAAGATTGTGGTTAATGAAGTCATGGAAATCGGCGCTGTGAGGCTGGGCGCCACTGTTTTGGCGCTATGTCGTTGAAGTTATATCAGAACCATCTACATATCAATACATTCTCTTGTTTACATTTCGAGTCGCTGAAGTGCTGATGCTGCTCAAGGAAGTTAAACCGCTTTGTAACCTTTTGTTTAAGTAACGTCAGAGATATTTTTTTCAGACTTACTGTTTGTGAAATAGCGGAATCACCTTTTCAATAATTGTGCTTTGATAAAGTTGTCAGTTTACGCGTAATAGTCATAGTCTTTAATATACAAACCCGTTGACATCTAAATATACCATATTTTGTAATTGAACTACAGTACGCTAGAGAACAGTTCTTAAAATGTCAAAAACTTTGTGTTGCAGGTCGTGAAGGCCCACGAGTATCCGCGGCCCTCGTAGGCGATGGAGAAGGACGGCTGATCACCACCCCCGTACACAAGGAGAGCATCACGTCGCGCAGCAAAGAAGACCTTGCTCAAGAGGCCGCTCTCGTGCTTCAGCAAGCGGGAAGCGTGCAGTGCGTGGCACACGACAACCACTACCTGCCGGACAGGTTCAACTCACTTCCGTTACGACGGAACAAAAAGCGCCCGGAAGTCGGGCTTCACGTGAGGCGCAACAGTGAAGAGATCGGCACGAGTACCGACGACCTCTCCACGCCCAAGAAGAAGGCTCTCGAGCGTAGCGCGAGCGATGCCGGGACAAAAAAATTGAAGCACTCGATTACGAAATTATTTTCACCGAAATTGGACCGTAAGCCGCTGACACGGAGTGTGAGCGACGCCGGAAGCTCGTCGCGGAATCAGCGTAAGCGCAGTGGCAGCGAAAGTGAAGGTTCCTACGTGAGTACCAGTCGGGCGAAGAAACAGCTCTCGCCCATTATCGAAGCCTCGCCTTATGTTGACAATAAGTCACCGTTCGTGTTCGAGAGCAAAAAGCCGAAGAATTCCGCGAATACGGCTGCGGAGGTGAGAAACATCGACGTCGTCCGGGAGGACGACCTGCGGAAGGAGGTCATCATCCCCATAACCATCGACAAGGAGAACGTCTCGCCTGACGGCGCTGCGAATCTCAAGCCAACTGCGAAGGAGGGTGTGGACGAGGTCGACAACAGTAGCATGCTGCACAGCAGCAGATACAGCCAGCAAGATAACGATTCAACGATAAACAAGATGATCCACCGTTTGTCCAATGATAGGTCACCGCCACCCCAACTAACGAAGACTATGGTCTCGCCTAGTCCGGGTTTCGGTCATAACAACAACCGACCATTCTCGTATACGCGACCCAACGAGTCCAGTCCATCGCCCGTCCAAATGGGGGTTATCTACGCGCAAGTCCAGATGGACAAGAAGAAGGCCCAGCGCAGTCATAGTGACAGCGATGAAGGCCTCGGTCTGGACCGCAAGGACTCTTCCAGGGAAAATAGTCCAGCAGAGAAGGAATACAGGCGGGCCGACTACTACAATAGCGACATTCGCCGCAACAATGAGATCAATAGCTTTGAGACTCAGAATGAGGAGTTTACAAAAACAACGACTCATTTTGGAGACTTTGAAGCCCTAAAGAGTTTTGCGGTGAATGGTACTGACGCAAAGCGACTGCACAAGTTTGAAGAGATCGACCGAAACCTGTTCAACAAGCCGGAGAAATACACATCTACGGTGTTTGTGGATAGCTCGAATCGTGGCAGAGCCGACGGAATGGCCGACCTAAGACGCCGCGATAACTTGGAATTCTCGAACCGGGCAACCGATCGCGGGATCTCCAGCAAAACCTCGGAGCTGAGTGCCAGACGGGATTTACTGGAATCGCGAATCAAGTCAAGACTGTTAGCCGATGAAATGTTTGCGGCACGTAATAACGTGCCGAAAAAAATGGAGCATGAGATCGTGGACAAGCCTATCGTACCTTCACCCGTCACTCCCAATCGAATTTCGTCGCCGAAGCGCTACACTGACACGTACATTACGGAGACCCGTACCAACAGCAATGGCGAGAAGTACATCTTTGAGAAAGAGATACACGACGAAAACGGCAAGGTCTACGGTTACGAGAAGAAAGTCAATAAGGTACCCTCGGAAATGTACGCAGAGCCGAAGCCACGTGAAGGTTACACCCTGGAGACCAAGACAGATAAGTACGGCGACAAATACATCGTAGAGACACGAACGGAACAGAGCTACACTGACGAGTTCAAACCATTTCTCAGTGACCGCAGCAGAACGAGTCCCGAAGAAAGACTGCTGAGGAATGGGAAACCAACGTACACTCCCCGACGGGAAAATGGTATCAAGACCTCGCCTACTGTCACGCGAAAGTTCGGCGAGTACAAGTTCTCGAAGAGCGAGGACGTGCTCAACGGCCACGCCAGACCCATCAGAGAGCAGTACATCCCGAAGTCCAAGAAGACCTTTGAAGCGATTCGTGGTAAAAGTAAGAGCACTCAGCGACTGGATGAGATTGGGGAAAACGCCCGCATCAAGGCTCTAAGAAGCGAATACACCACCAGATCCCACGAGAACCTGAGCTCCGGGGATTACATGAAGGATTCGCGCATGTCATCAAACCCGGCGATGAATGGTCATAAAGAACGTTCCGTCTTCATCAAACGCCACTTGGACGACCTTCACGAGATACCCAACGATGACTACGATACGGACATTTCGCAAATCACCAATAGTCAACTAGAGTCCAAGTACTTCAAAGAGACTCGCACCACCCAGAGATACCTCTCCAGCAAACATGCCCTACAAGATGATTACGATAGCTCACCACCCCGTATCCGTCTGGATCGAAATGGCTACAACTCCAGTCGATATGATTCGGACACTACTGCGAGAGACTCGATCCGTACAGATACCAGATATTCCAACGATATGAGGCAAGAATACCGGGGGATGAAAGATGACCCGAAAAAGCCGATGAGGAGATCGCAGAACAGGTTGGACTACTTGGATGACTCGGATGCCCGGGACAGTTCGCGTGGCAAACTGTCTAAGGGATTCGACGAGCCCCCCACCAGGCCCCCCAGAGTCTATCATGAAAGTAAAACCCGGCACACGAGAATCGAGAGCACGAAAGGTGTGGAGCGCCGTCATAGGGATACCAGACTAAGTGACCTGGACAGGAAGGACCGACTGGCGGACTCGGGGATCGAGAACGACTACAGGCGAGACTCTCAGGAGGCGGATCGTCGCGAACCCCTGGAGTCTGAGGATGAGAGTTTTGTGACAATGCAGTTCATCAAGCAAGAGCGGAAGCACACTGACAAGAACATGAACGGGACGGCCGGGGACAAGTACGAGAAGCCACCATTGATTTCTAAGCCTCCATCCGGGCTGGACAAGAAGTACGAGAAGAAGGTAACGAAAATGAGCGGAACGATGAGCAAGGTCAAGCAGTTGTTCAGCAAGAAAGAGAAGAAGAAGGAAGAGAAGAACAAGAAGGGGTTTCGGGGCAGCAGCGGCGCGCTCACGGACGACGAGGTGATGATGAGGTACCGGGAGTACCGCGGGGACCAGTTGCGCAGCACGAAGAGCGCCAGGGATCTTGGCAGCGACTTTTATCAGGTGAGTGACGTTACGTTGCTCACGACCCGGAGCGGGACTGCGTTCACGAACTTTTCCGATGACGCGGACAAATGACTGTGGAGTGTGTCAACTCTCACTTTTCGAAAAGGATTACTCGGCAGATTCGCGTGAACGCAATACCCAGTGCACGGAAATTGTCATCTCTGTAATGTTAGGGAGTTACGTAAGCCGAAACGAAAAGTAAGATTGATCTTATCGTCGCTTTTGGCAGTGTTTTTGTTGGGAGATGGGTTTCAGATGACAGAGGTGAATCCGGAGATAGTTATTAATCGATTTGGCGTGTTGCTCGCATACTCGTGATTGCTTTTTGAATAATAATTTTGATATAAGAAGGAGATAAAATGGTAGCTAATAAAAGAGTCGATATAGCGAAATTTGGAATTTGTTACGTTTTTTACTTTGCATAATCTGAGCTTTCTCTTTAAATTGCCAATTTTAATAGGAGTAAATTATCTTTTTATTCAAGGATGGAAAACCAAAATTACATCTGCGTTACGTAACGTGATTATCCAATTATATAAATTAGTTTACCTTTATAATTATAAATAACGAGCGGGCTAAAGAAACCGACCATTAAGTTTCTAATTTTTTATAAAAGAAATCAGTTAACGTTAGAGCAAATCAAACAGTATGTTTTATTTGCTTAACTCATTTTAGCACTTTGATAATAGGCTGAACAATTCTACCCAGTAATTTCTCTACAAATTCTTCTTGGCAATATTTAACTTCAAGTTTCTCAGTTCGTTTCACAACCAATCAAAACAAATCTTCTGACTTGACAATCCATGTAAAAATATCTCACCCGAATCGTTGCAAGCAAAATATAGCACGTCCTCCACAGATTATTCCACCTGACTTTGCTGAAATTAACACACATGAATGGCGAAACCTAATCTGCTACGGTTACTTTCTTTATGGAATTCGTTTACACGGCGGAATCGCTTAATGAATATAATCCTCGACACATGTTGCGCGAAATTACCCACTTTATATCTTACGTAAAAAGCACGATGAAATCGAGGGTGTCGCTTTTTCATAATCCGTCTATTATACGACACACGTTTAAGAAATTCATGATAGAAGAATAAACAATATAATATCATTACGTCAAAATTAAAATTTACTTTTCTTGAATATGTAATTGAGAAGAAAACGTTTTACAAATTAATTAAACTCCAAATTAATAATTTCAATGACTTTCAAAAAGAATCTATTAGTTATTTCGCGAAGAAACACTTATCACGCATATAAATATTTAAATTACCCTTGCGTATCTGATTCTTTTACATCACGCTGAGAAGAAGCAGCAATAAAAATAAATCGTTAAACGGTAATTGTTACCGTACATTTTCACCGTATGCACATGCAAATGTTTTCATAAGGCGTAACCTAACCAAATGAATGATAATTACACACTAAACATGCCGGAAAAGGACTCTCCTCATTTTCACCGTGTAAACAATATTACGCTAACAATTGTAATAACAACGTTAAGTGGCGTTACTTCAATCTACCATTGCAATCGAACAAAAAGCCCGTAACCGAGAATCGAACCCGATGTTTTGCCGAGTGCCGGAAGAAGGCGTCGCACGCTTTTGTTTATCCCGTTTCTTGCGCGCTCGCAGGTGTGAACAGTGAAAGTCCTGATGAAACTTTAATGCGCGCCACTTTGTACGGGACTCGACTGCGGTAGAACGTGTTAAAGATAACACCGCGAAAGCGGAAGCGTTGTTCGATCCCTTGCGTCATCCCCGGGTGCTCAGTAGTCGCGATCACGCCACGAGACATGGAAATTCCCCAGGCTCACCCACGCTTGAAAACGCTTTATTTCGGAGCTCGCGAATCGTCGTTGACCCTTTTACAGGCTCGTAGGTTACGCGCTTGATGCACGTACGTGCCTCAAATGTCCTTACGTTGCATAACGGGTCGCCCCAATTTTTCGCGACGTGAAAAAATGCAACGCCGTTCCGCCCAGACGGTCGTGACCCAAAACGGTCCAAAATGTGGGAACTTTTTTTTGGAAATGAATCTAACGGTAGAGGAACTTAAATCATATGTTCATGTATTTACGAAAAATTTATATCTGTTTTTACATCAAATTTGACAAATTTGATGTAAATTTGATGTAAACATGTGAGCAATCTTTTGAATATTTATATATAAGGAATATTCAGTTATGGAATATCATTACTTGAAAATATATTTGCAATTATACAATGAAATTAATTGTCTCATAACGTAAAGAGAGGAACTCTAATAGTTTCAAGAATATGAATTAAGAAGACTGTAAGACTACCAAGACTCTATCTCCGTGACTCCGTAATCGCCTGAAGGGTTGAGGAATCGAATATACAGTGGCGCGAAGTGAGTGAAAACACATCACTTTCCTTCTGAGAACGTATTCGAAAATTTCACCGAAACGCAAAGTTAATGAGGAAGTAGTTACGGGGCTAGGGCGCACGCGGAAAGAAAAGTCGGGTTGTAATGTTTCATTAACGATCGGTTAAGCGCGAGGTAGCAATTTGGGCAAGACGAAATGAATGCTTACGCGAAAGGTGCCTCGGGGGCACAAATTTATGGTCAGCGTGACCGAATGAAAGTGTCGATATTCGATTAAAAATGCACAAGTCGGCGTAACGTTTGAGATTGATCGGATCGTCCGTTAAAGTGCGCAACCAGATGTCGCATTACGAGCAATTACTGTTATTATCGCGTCAAGCGTTAACAGTTATTGTTGGAGAAATAGCGCACGTAACCGGTAATTTGTTTGAATATGTCTAGCTTTGCGCAATACTTTTCTTCTATTTGTACCTCAAACGCCCCACAAACCTACATAAATGCTATTTAGATCCATTCACTACCACC
This sequence comes from Ceratoteleas bidentatus, assembly GCA_022817645.1. Taxonomy (NCBI): domain Eukaryota; kingdom Metazoa; phylum Arthropoda; class Insecta; order Hymenoptera; family Scelionidae; genus Ceratoteleas; species Ceratoteleas bidentatus. The sequence continues at coordinate 14,915 of JABFPB010000587.1, forward strand.
ATTTTTCATTCGCGAATCATGTAAACATTCGACCCGAATGGTTCATTCCGTAAAAGGCCTAGCCTGTACTTGTTTTGCTAGTCATCCTTTATAGAAATGGAAAGTGCGAACAGTTGAAAACAGTCTGAAAAGGCTTCAATAGAATTCTAACATTTTCAGTTTTTTAGCGTGAACATTTCACAAAAACAATAATTCTTTTTCCTCAAATGATTTCTGAATGTATATCACGATCTTTAGTATATTCTTAACGAATTATTGCACTTTAAGAGTTGAATAAATTCTTTTTTTACATTTTATTTGCAGTTTCGTTTGCAATTCTGCGGTCATGTAGGCAACACTTCGATCGTTTTTGTCTCGCGCAAACACACAAACACCCGAGTGTTTATAAATGCACACCGAGTGTGAATCATACGAGATGTGGGTGGTGCTCGAACGCGTCTCAATGTCGTTGAGGCCTGCGGGTGTCGGTTTCGTATAATAATCCCGCACGTATACGCGCGCTCGGCGCCGTGTGCGTTCAAATTAAATGCCACTTGACCAATTTGTTGCGCCACATATAAAGCACCTGCTATTCTTGACTGCGTTGTGTAACACATTGTAAATGTAAGAGGCACTACAGTGTGATCGCGATACGGTATTTATTAGTCGCGGATTCGGGCCGCGGCACTTCAAATCTTTCGAAATTATCCGCATGCTGTGTAATTAAATGGGAAAAGTAATTCGTAAAACTCTGCGAATGCACTTTGCAATAACATTGTTCCGTGAACTAAATCAAGTATTGTTTTGTATTCTACGGAAAAAATAGTTCTGTTCGCCTCACAAACTATTGCTGTGAATACTACAAGCGCAAAATATGACTCACAGTCCAGAACTGTTAGTTTCCCAGTTCTTAGCAGTTTAATATTCACAAACGAAAAAAGTGTGCAACTTAAAAAATCTTGCGTTTATGTCAGCAAGATGCTGTTTGCAACAATAGGAAGATTTCGAAGAATGTGGTCACCACAGAATTATTTTTGCTTTTTCTTTTTGTATAAAACAAATAAAGTGTTTTCCATTCTTAAAATTATATTAAACGGGAGAAATAAAATAAAAACATTTTTGCAATAAAACACATTTGTTAACCCTCTATATCTCATGAGTTTTCCCCCACTCTTGAGATGCAGTTCGCGCCAATCCATCTCCCTATGATATAAATAGGTTAGGTATCTTTTTACACCCATCGTATTGGTTAGTTTACATGCCGTGATTTATGTAAGCCAATGAGCACATCGCGGCACACACACGACTAAACACATTTAAAATAATTGGCCTGCCCCTTCTTCATTCACAACAACGTGATTTCAATCGTTTTGAGATATAGAGGGTTAAAGATATATAAAACACTTTGGAAAAGTAAAACGTATTACTTAAGGTCATGCCGAAAGCGAAATTACTGACATTACAGGTTTCTCGAAATACGGTTAAATGACATCGTTTGCGTTTATTTAAAAACCAGAGCGAGATTTTCTCACGTTTTACACGTTTATAACACATCCTCAACTTATTTTACGATTAATTGTCGAAAACTGTGATGACTAGTTTGCCAGGTGGAGAAAATCGTAGAACTCACGGCATTTCGTAATGTGTCAACGCAAAGTATGACTTTACAACTGAAAACATTGTCCCATAAACACAGAAGCTCGTTCTGGACAGCTTGTTCAGAAATATTATATAATAATATTTCTAAATAACGGAGTTAGGGACTTTGCAACTAAAAATTTTTTTAGAAGCAAAGTCCCTAACTCCGTTGCATGAGACTTTCGGCTTGGCTTTAAAACGCTTACATATGTTTTATTATCGAATAAAATAGTCTAGGCGAGTCGTTAGGTTCAGTTCGGTCATTCATATCAATTGGGAAAATTGAATAAGGTGGAAAATCCGCAGAACCTTACAACCTAACGATTTGATGAACAATTACTTCTAAATGTTCATCAAATCGTTGTTAATTAGAATACGGAGAATCAGTTGCTGAAATAAAAAAATATAGGTAACGTGACTAAATTCTGAGAAAATGACATCGATACCGATTCGATGTCACCTGAATGGACATTGAGACATTGATTCGACATCCATCCAACATCCATTCGACATTTCGGTACCCCCTAGCAGCTTTGAGTTAACTGCACGGAACGTGTTAAGATTAACGTATCTACAGAGACCATTGCAAGAATCATGTATCTACATGGAACTTCTATGTAGATACGTGATTCTTGCAACGGTCTCTGTAGATAGGTTAATCTTAACACGTTTCACGTTGCAGATACGTGATTCTTCATTTCTTCTCTTCACTCATTTCTTGCCGAGTTCTGCAAGAAATGAGTGAAAAATCGAAATTCCCCCCGTGTCGTATACCGATTTTTCCTTACGAGGGAGCGGGAAGTCCGCGTTTCCGCAGGGCGGGAATGTGGGCATTCCCGCCCCGAGTGAGGAAAAGTGTTTTAAAATCGAGGACAAAAGTGTTTTAAAATAAAATAAAACACTTATTTCTGCAGTGCACTCAATCCTCCCTCGACTAATCCCAACAATAATTCATTTTCTCTCGCGTCCTTTCCTACGACTCTCCATCGCCCCCGGCACCTTCGCTTCTCGAATTCCAGCAGACAATCGCGCCCGTTCGTATCCCCGAAGTTGGCCGCGCAAAAAGCGAACAATCGAGTAAACGATCGGTTGATTTTCCCGGCAAAATTTTCCCATCGGCTGCTTTTCCTCGCCGATTATGAAAGGGCCAATGCAGTCGGGCGGCATTAATAACTCCTCAGCGGCGCGGTCTTCCACAATGGACTTGCCCACACAGTCTCACGTCCCCGGCTACCACGGACTCTCCCCGTTTTGAATGGAAAGTTCACACTAATGGCATTCGCTGTCGACTGACGTATTGCACCAGCCGCGGCATTAGAATTTATTAGCGCAGACGTCGGCCGGGCGTGTTTGCCGCGCGCAACACGCGACGAGCGTTCGGGCCGCGCGGTATCGCCGCACGAGATCGGCCCTGATAAGGTTGTTTACACGGAAACGATCGGCGCCGGACAGATTCGATCACCCGCACGATCGGCCAATTTCTCGTGCCGATCTCGTTGGCTCCTCGCCACGCGGTCGCACGCTCAAAACACAATGCCGTTAAAGTAGCACGTTTCCTAATACCTTTGTGACATGTTTGTATGCTAATGCTGCGCTTTATGGTCATTCGGCGTCGTACACTTTCCACGAGATAGTAAAGAAAGTTAGCTTTACGGCGCGGCGCGCTCGGGTTTCGATCGCGCCGCAGGCGCAAACACGAGTATTTATTGGCGAAATTCCCAATATCGCGCCGAATGAACTGGAGCGTCCGATTTACGGCGCGCCGATCCGACGTTACGAGCGCGCTTACGTTTCCGCGCGACCGTTGCCGCACTGACCATTTGCGCCGCTCGATTCGCGATTTGCGTTACGCCACCGACCATTTTTCAAGCTGCTTGGCAGTCGGTTTAGGTGAGAGGTTTGCCAGGGTTTAGCGAAGGGTTGGGTTTTAATGGCTTTCGGCAAACTTGGAAATGTGGAGTTAGTTCATTCATTTTAGGAAAGAGTGTAACAAGTTCTTTTGGGGAACTCTGGGACAGAAATTTTGAATTATGTTCTAAGTCTTAGAATCGAAGAGATGAGTATCGTAGAATGACGCGAGGAAAATTGTCAGAAATGTACAGTTTTTTTTCTTTGAAACAAAACAAAACAGTGGTATCACGATGGCACACACGATTCTCGGCATTCGATTTCGCAAAATTGATGGTTTGATGTTAAAAATGGAAAATCATTCTGCATTCAGAGAAATCATGCAGCGACAATAATTTTTCTGCAAGAAAATGACATGTGTTGTCATGCAATGACATACTACAAAAATGGAATTTTTTTGCGAAGGTATTGTTCGAAAGCATTATAGCATTACAGTTTAAAGTTTAGTTTCCCGGCGAAACAATACTGGATGCTTGTAGGTAAATTTTCTCAGCCTCTGTGGGATAAATCATGCTGTTCCAAATACAATCAATATCACATTGAAACTCATTGTTATCACCAAAAAGCTTACAAGGCTTGACCTCTTAAATCAGAGCATATTATAAGCAACATCAAAGAATGTTCAAAAGAGTCCTATTACGGTCATGCTCGAATTAAAACTAAACCTGTGGAAAACAATAGACAAATCTCCCACTTTGAAACTTTTACTCCGTTACACTTATTTTAATCAAAATATATTACCTCGGTATTTCAAAATGCAAAGGTCATAATAATTAATGTTTTTCTTTATTGAACTTCTATTCGTCTGTAACAACCATCCATACCTTACCCCTACCTAACAAAGCAGGAAAATAACAATTCAACCATATTTCAACTTAGTCGAATGCTTAACATTAAACCGAATCCATTCGTAAAACCCACGCCAATAATCAGCCATCAATCATAACAGAACTGCGTTCAGATGCGAAAAGATACCAACAAATTGAATCCGAGGTTTCCGCGATTGGAAATCACCTTCGGATACCGAGTACACTCCGCTCACAGCAGGCGAACCATTCACACCTTCACAACGTCTAAAAGCACGCACTGGAATTGGATCGTACGGCCATTCCGGCCTTATACTACGCAGATTTTATTGCTCCATCGATTATTTATTAACGCCGTCGATTCGCACAGGTTGCTTTGCTGCCGCTTATGCAACGCCGACCGCTTTTATCGCGAAATTCACATTCAGTCCAAGTGTCCGCGTAAATCGCATCTTCAAGACATTCGAAGATGCATTTCATTCACCGTATAGCAATTCTTCTTCGTGATTTTTTTTCTTCATTTTTATTTCTGCAGGTTATTAGCGAGGCACGCACGAACTACCGCAAAGCCGTTGTGAAACTGTAACACGTTATAATTAAATACTATTATTCATCGCGTTGTATAATAATATGAAGGATAATGCGCACAATTTATCAAATGCGAGTACCTACTGAACATTTTCAGCCGCGATGTGTTAATCCCGCGGTGAGAAAGAAAATCATACGCTGTCACTCCCGCGGAATGACATACGAGTGGAATCGCCAGAGGGCGAATGTTTCCGTTCTTTCTCACAGATGGATTACCGCAACGAATTATTAAATATCGATAATAAAGACCTCAGACCCGATGAATTGCAGACGTGCACTCAGCGCACTGCGCGTGGTGACGCAATCGGCCGCTTAATTAATTCCGCTAATCAACGTATCTATCTCGTTATCGCGCACTTTGCATCTTAATGTCTTACGATAAGACTCGGCGCCTCGCGTAACTAACAAAAGTGTCTTGCAAGGTGTTCGAATTTTCGTGGGTAACAATGTAGTAAATCTTTTTCATTATACAGTGGAAATCAAGATTGTGGAAATCGAGGAAATTTCAATTGTTTCCACATAACTTATGAGTGTTTAACTTTGGACGATTAGATTTTATGTAATATTTTGCACAAATTCACATAATTTTTCTCTCCTAACTCGTCTTTGTATATTTGTCTCTTTTTCACATTTTGCAATAGTGCTGACCGTGAAACATATAAAAAAAGAAGCGGACGAAGATAAAAAAGCTACACCAACGTCAATGCGATAATGACGCTAGCCCGGCCCAAGATCCGTAACTGTTTTCGCATCGCGTTACATTCAATGCAAATAAAATGATTTCTTCATTTATTTCGGAATGCGCGAGCGCGCGTATAATATAAACGTCCCGAGATGCGCCGGCGATAACTGATTTCGACATTATCGCGCGCAGCCGCCCGGCGAAATTCCGCGAATTTTGAAACAGCCGTTGTGGGAGCCCGGGTTTTGAAAAATGTCAGCGATTTTAATTGGAAAGCTCGGCGCGACTTTACGCGCCCGGCAGATTTGTATCTCTTATAACTAGATTCTCGTACTTAAATCTGTCCTCGCGTGTTACCTACTCGAGTAAATTTGCGTGCTTTCCTTCTGCATGATCGCGGCAGATAGCATCTGTGTAGGTTTTCGGAGTGTGGGTGTATTAGTAGGCGCGTCATACGACGAGAAGCACGAAATCGCAGCCGGGGAAAAAGGCGCAAAAATTCCCAGGAATAACGTCGATTTCGGACGAAAAATCGGGCGAAAACGCGACCGCCGGACATCGCTTTCCAATCTACGAGGCGCGATTAAGAGCAGATAGGCCACTTTCGTTTCACTTCAGGATACAGTTTTGTCGGGAGAATAAAGGTTCGGACGGTTTTCAATCAGATTTATTTCATCTTCACCTCTTTCACAACAATTTGTCGGTATCAGTTTAGGCAGAAAACTATATGCGAGGCGATGGGAAGTGTTTGTGCATTAAGTATTTTGATTATTTTGATCGTATGTAATACGATCAAAATTACACTGAAATATTGTTATAGGAATTAATTTAAGTTAGGAATTTACGTAGATAATCTTCATGAGAATTGTTTATCAGCTTGTAGTAATCTGTTAGGAAACTATGTGCTATTTATTAGTTATTAAAATATAATAGCTACTGAAGTTATTCATTATATTTTTTTCAAATCACGTACATCTTACATCACATCTCAATTTTACGTCTAACATTACCTTATGTAACGAACACAAGACCTCATTAGAAACACAAAAAATCTTATTTATTGCATTCATAATTTCTACTTTGTCATAGTCCTACACGCGGAGAAACACTTTTACCTCCATTTAAAGTAATTTTTAAGATCGTAAAGTTACGTTTGAATCGATTCTGAATGTAACTATTATCAGTAAATCTTGCTATTTCATTAACAATCATGTGTTCCTTGCTATGTGTATATCTTTTAATCTGGAAAATATGGTACATTCAACGGCTCATGGTTTGCCGCGTATTTTGGAACCAAAAAAGGGTGATTTGTAAGACTCTTTCGCAAACGTACGGGAGATTAATGACACTAGTTGCCGATCTATTTCAATTTCAGCCGTTTGTTGGCCTGCAACTCGCAGTTTATGAATCATAATTTACGTATCGCCTAGTAAAAATTCCGGTTCACATGTTGCAACGTGCAAAACATAAATTGCCAATCAAACTGTACAATTTAGAATTTTCATGCCGCTAATTACAATACCAGACACAAAGAACCCACATCGGCTATACCGTTCTCGAAATCGAATCCAAATTCCCCGTTCTCGAATCACACAATCCCCTGATTTATATTGCATTTCAAACACCGAAACTCTTCCTCTGTCAGCTAAATCTCTCGACTTTCCGAGTGCGCCGGAAACTCGCCACTTAGGCCAGAGAAATCGCCTCGCATTCGCCCGAATTGATTAATAACCCGCAAGACGTAAAAGCCGAATCGCCCGATTCGCCAGTCGTAATTCATCTCACCGACTTTCCCGGCGCGTCATAATAGCCGCGCACGCGAGTCCAATTGTCTCCGCGCGGCGACTCCTTAAAGTCCGCCGTTTAATCTTATATGGCGAATACGTGTCCGATTGCTTTTCTCCCGAGCCGTGCCATTCACGGGCACAAGCGACGCGCTGCCACCGCGCACATTTACATAGACGAGCGTACCTGTCCGTTTACCACTGCTTAAGGCCGGCCGCGGCAAAAATGCGTTGCGAAAGTGGGTCTCCGCGCGAACAAATCATATAAGGTTCGGCTGAGCGATGACTTATCCCGCGGGCGAATCGCGGCCATTAATCGACGAGCCGGGCAATTAAGTCGGAAAATCCAGGCGCGTTAATCGCGGACATCGTTGTTTCATTAGAGTCAACACCGACGGACGATTTTCTCGCCACAAAAACGACCGTTTATCACGCATTTTTCATCGAAAATGAGTATTCTATTAAAAAGGAGGCGCGATACTCGACGGCTCGCATTTTGCTCTTTGTGGACGATGCGATTGAATGGAATCATGATGCTCGCAGGAGTTGTGAGAGGAAAAAGACTGTATTATAATTGCTTGTGGTTAACGAAAAATTTACATAGTGATTATGATACAGCAGTTGCCATTCGAAATTTGTTCAAAGTTTTACAATTTTTGTTTACAAGTTGTTTACAAGTTTAGTTTGTGTGCCATGATGATTAATATAATTATTGTAACATCAGTATTATGATGAAGCGTTTAACATTTTCCTTCGCGAAGAACTAATGATCGTCGAACTATTAAAGATCAAGAACAAATTAATTTAAATTGATATTCATTTTCAGCCATTTATTTCTTTAGCGCAAAAATGTACATGCAAATCTGTCGAAGGTGACAACTGATTTGATGAATTATGCATGTACATTTAATATAAATGGTGGTACAATTTTTTTGCTTCACTCGGTATGTCAAAATGCACCTGTAGGACATTTCAGTCAGAACTGAGCGATGTTTCGACGCCATCGGTTGCGTCAAGTGACCCGTGTCGTCGAACTCGGTGCTCCGCGCTCACGAACGGTGAAGAAACGAAAATTGTCAACGAAGATTGACATCCTCGTTAAAAAAAGACCACCGTAAAATAGTCCCGGCAACTCGGTTCCACGTTTATTCACACTGTCTGAAGCGCTGAATATCTATTGCATCTCGAGAAAGGTTAAACTTGTCAAGTCGTATATTCTTTTTACAAGTCACGTTACTCATATCTTGCCAAACAAAAACCAGATACGAGAACCATAAACCTAGTTTTCGTATTATTCTAGCTCCTTTCCTGATGATTATCGCTCATCACCGCCCGTCATGCTTTTCCCGACTGAATTTTCTAAACAAAGACGATCAGCATGCGAACTTACCCACACTGATCAATCAAAATTCACATTAAACCCCGTCGTTTCATGAACTCCAACCGACTCACATCTCAATGGATTCAATGGAGCGCTCAAAGTCGCGAGTTCCGCCAGGAAATTGCAAGCCGACGGTCGCGCCACCTATAATGACATAACACAATTTACGGAAACACGGTCGAAAGTATACCGCGGCAGTTGCAAATAATTGCGAGCGTGACGTGTGTCATTTTTCCTTGTCAGGCGCAAGCGCGTTATCTCGGATATGTTAATGCAGCGAATGCATTTATCATAATGCATTTTAGAATCAAACATTTTCATCATTAGAGTCGCCCGCGAAGCAGCGCGCGAAGCTGCCCGTGATGTTTTATGCGAAATAATGTACGAGATTATGATAAGATTAGCAGGAGTGCGCTTAGCACTTATCGCGCTGGATAGCCCGGTGATTTAGTTGGTGCGAATCGTAGTCATTCCCGAAGTGCAATTATTCAATATCTGTTTCTTATTGAACGCCACTTACATATAACTCCATCGGTATCAACAGAGTTGGCATATCTAATTATTAATTACCGATTTGCTCGTGCGACTTATCTTGATCGGACGTGCATTACATACGGCTAACTCCATTGTAAAACGTTAAATAACTCACAATCAATTAAGACCTCTCAACCCAAGTTCGCCAGCCACCTAAAGCCATGTCGGAAACATTCATTTCCGACTGCTCCAGCATGAAGGTAGGGCAGAACACCCAAGTGTAACAGATTCGCGTTTGGTGATTAGGACTTCCACATTGAGTAATTTATGAACAAAGATGTACTGGAATAATCGTCTGTAAAGAAAAATGTTCTTATAAAGTAGTTCGGTGGTTTGGTAAAATACGTTAAATTTTTCCTAAATTCTAAACATTCTAATAGAATAAATAGTTCTACATTTATTAATATGGTTGCAGCATGCTCTAACATGATTAAGTTAATTTCGATTGTCACATTAAAGTCAGATTTTTAAAGTCACATAACAGTCACCTAGAGAAGGAAATAGTGACGCGTATGTGAGTCACTAGTTATGTCGCTGTTACATCACAGACAACTTTTTGGTTGATTGGGTACATAACAACAATCATACAAAATCATAAACCTGCGATAAGTTGTAACAGATGTCCGGCGTTTTTGACCGACATAACAATAAGTAAAGACAAAATTATTCTGAGATCTTTTTGTTTTAGCATCTGTGACTACCGATCTACTATAATATGATATCCCATGTATAAGCGAAAAACAGCATATGAATAATAGTAGGAATTACAACTGCTATTAAAGTTAGACAACATGCTGAAATACTGTCAAAATAGTCCTGAATACTTTTCTAAGTAAAAATAACTGAAACTATCTAAGTAAATAAAATATTCATACATTATATACATTGTTTTATTTATTGAGACATATGTATATTTTGCATTCTAAATATCTCTTGGCTGAAACCATTTCATTCCCGGACTTCTTCCTCATCGAAAAACGGTCCAGATCGCTTCTCGCTGGCACCATTATCTAGCCTCCAGCGTATCGCGAGTCGAGGACAGGACAGACGTGAACATGAAAAACAGTCCAGTTTCCGTCTTCCTACTACTTTTCCGTCTCCGTCAGTCGCGTAGCGTTGGAACAAGACGGCCGTAAGGAAACCGGAGGAATTCGAAAATTATGACCGGTCAGTGGTAAACGATGCACACGAGCGCAGACGCAATTAATCAATGACTCGGCCGCAAATGGGTTACTTGGTACGTGGGCGATGCCACTCGCGATGAGGGCTTTGTCATTTGCAGGACCATCGTAACGGTTCCCCGCGTCTGCATTAATATTTCTCCGAGTAATTAGCGTACCGACATCTTCGTCGTGCCTCGCGTGTGGTCCCCGCTGACATAATACCGGTAGCAGGCCGCGCGACGTTAGCATGTTGCACGGGGACTACCGAGTAGGAATTTGAATAAGTTATATAACCCGTCCGTATTGGACTTGGGACGTTTTTACGGGCGCTTCGAGAACACGAGTTTGTTTGGCTTGCAGAAGACGCCTCCCGCAGAAGAAAGTCGACGAATAATTTAATTTTTAATCGACCGCTCTGACGCCTGGACTTTCTCAGCGGTGATGTGAAAGAGGGTGAATTTTTCGAAGGACTCTTGGATACGTTCAATTATGCACGTGAGACACTTTTTAATGGAGATATCAGTTTTGTTGAGTAAAGTAAAATTGAAGTCAAGCTGGATGAAGTTTGAGTTCGTTGCATAAGGCTAGTAGGTGCAGTGGGTCGTAAGTAGCGATTCCCAAATATGTCTGCAGCACGTTTCACGGTTTGCAAGAAAATGATTGTTAGGTAGAAGCAGAAGTGTGTTACATCGTGCTGATTGTATACGAATAGCACATACGACTGTTTTGTAACAAGATTGCAAAGAGCTTCAAATTGTTCACAACCATTCTCCCTTGTGGTTAGATTAGATAAACTTAATAGAACAATTAACGCAAAACGTGGCTGGGTCTCGCGAACGAGCAATCGAGATAACAATGCACTTGACGTAGCGCAGTTTAATTGAATAAATTCTAATCTAAACAATTATAAACATTTTCAATTCACTGGCGGCGCGTAAGTCGAATAACTTATGCCGCGGTGTTCGGTGTTCGATGGATATCTGAATAACGGAGTGAACAACCAGACAGGCAGAAGATTGATGAATTAGTACTCCTGATAATCTAATTTGACATAAAAACCGAATTGAATCCTCTGAGAACAACAAAAATCCATTATATAACGAGGAAAACCATTTTTCAATCTGTCCAAACATTCTTCGGTTTGAAAACAATAGATTCGCGGTTTGGGAAAATCGTTTCTTACTGTAAGGTGCGACGTCGATTAACTGAACTTATCCATTCCTGTCGATACTTGGAGATAACGAAGTAATTAATTGGCGGGAAATAAAAGGAATACGATCGATCCTCTTCGTTTCCGACCATTCAACGCCATATCAGATGCTCATGTCGAACGCCGTATCTGGTCCCATTTCAGATCCATTACAATCCCATTCTTAGACCCACTTTCGAGCCCTCTTGTACCCATTCCATAACTGTTTTATATTCCACATCGTGATGACGAGGCGTTCGAGATGGATCGGCTCATGCAAGGACGTTGCGAAAGAATCAGCCAGATAGGCAGGAGAGAAACAGGCGTGGCTGTTTCAATAGTTCCCTCGTTAATGTGGACGTTTTACGGCGATCTAACCCGCGGAACCTTCGCGCCATTAATGATACGTGATTATTTTTCGCGACGCCAAACAAAAGGCGCAGGTGATCGGGATATTGGCTAGGAGGTGCCGCGCCGTAGGAGAAAATTGTTTCGCCGCGAATCGTTGGGAAAAATTAGATTAGTGATCTACGTCGCGTGGGTAACAGACGTGTAGTAATATTTATTGCCATGTTGATAAATAATTACCCAAATGACCCGCGCGATTCAACTCGGAAAATTCCGCTGTTACGCCTCGACTAACTAGGTTATTTTCGTGAGAAATGTTTATGTAGGAATTGTATTTTGTTACAAAAGTCTAGCAGGTAAATCAAGTTTGGAAATAAGGAGACGTGTATTCGTTTTTCGAACGATGATATTTTTAAGAAACTTCAATGTTATTTCAGATGTGAAAGTGATTGTTCAGTGACAATACATTATGTAAGGATATTGCATAATATAGGTAGATGTGCAATAATAACAATTTATTAATAACATATTGAAAGCGAATCCTTACTTCTTAATGATGGATTGAGACAATATGTTGTATAAATTATCTCTTGGAAATATCGCACTAAACCTTTGTAGTCTTAATCATTTTTACGTTAAAAGCTAATAAATCAAAGATTACTCTTTAATTGCGGGGTTATAATTTTTCATCGCCTATCACGTAACATCTCTAATTTTCACATTCAATATATAATAAAATAGCATAGAAGATCCGGGAAATTAGGCATTGTTTAGCATTTTATTATTTTTGACCACTCGACGATATCATATTAGTGACCACTGCTTGTGACTCAAATACCTCCACACAGGACCTTGATTCTGTCGTTGCGATTTTCATCCGCCACATAAATCGGTTCACTGGAAATAATAAAGGCTGTATCCAAATAGCTGGTGCTTTGTACCGTATATGTCAAGTTTGTTACGTGGGTTATGCATATGGTCATGTTTGGTGTCTCGTACAGTCGTCTCCGCTGACGTACGACCTAGTTGCCAAGGCCGTGCAATCGGCCGCATGAAAAAGATCAGGATTCCTCGTGGCCTCGACTCACGTCGAGCGTGCCCGATAAAGTTGATCGAGCTGCGTCCAATGAAAAAGGACAAACGACGGAAAAACAAGCAAGAGGTTAAATGTGAATTTAACGATGTTATAATTAACGTTAAGTGCACTGATTATGGACAATCACCTGACACCGTTACGATGAATGACGTGCTAAAGACGAATAAATCATTTTGATCGTCAGCCGCATTTTTTCCCGACTTAAAATGTATCAATTCGAATGTCAGTGCTAACGCCAAACTGAAGATCGATAGACGGGAAACCAATTTTTCACCGATTTTGGGAAACTGAGCAAACACTGCTGACACTAAAGGTAGTCGAACTTTTGAGAGTATGCAAAAAATTGATTGGGCGTCCGGACAAATTTAGCACGCGTGTTGGGAGTCGCAATTTTTTGTCCATTCAGACTGAAGTATAATATGAATTGCGCAAAAACAAATCCGAGCTTATCAAAGAAGTGTAGGGCCAGCGGTACGAGACAAGTTGAGGTGTTGCGCCACCGCGTTCTCCATATCGCCATGCTGAATAATTCTTAGGAGCAGTGGTTGGGAAAGGCAAACAATCGTACGAAGGCGCCGCGAAGGAAGGAAAGGCGGCGAGTGCAAGGTGTTTATGTAGCGAAATAAAATAAAGGTCGTTCGTACTATTACATTGCCGCTCGCCGTCGAACAATTCCGTATATACAGTTAACGTTGCGCTACAGATAGTTATCAAATTTCACGGCTAGTTCGACGAGGTTAAATCAGCGGAGGACCGACGCCAGCGCCGCCGCAGCTGCAAAAATAGCGTTGAAAAGTCGCGTTTTCCCGAGCTCAGTCACATTGACCTAGCACGTCTGTAATTAAGATTAATTGTATTAATTGTTCTGATAAGTATCGCGGGATTCGCATTTTCAAGCGTCAATATATTATATGACCCAATTAAGAAAATACCGTAACTCTGAATTGCCGATCATTGATTGTGGAAGAAATTTCTTTCATAAAACAGATTCTATCGATTCCGCAAGAGCATTCAGACCGAACGAGATTGTGAAGTCACGATGGAATCCCATGGATATATTGCTCTGAAAGACGAAGGTCTTTAAATTTGTTACATTTAGCGCGCGATACCGTTTGGCAAATTCAGGAGAATTTTTTAGATAACTCGTTGATCAATATGTTATCTGTATTAGACTGTTAGAATAGGCTTGTGCTGCATTAAATAATGTAAAAAATTAATCGTGAAATTCCAATAGTTAAATTGGCACGATGAGTTCTAAATGCCTTTTGAAGTCACACTTTGCATGCCGTAAGATAGTTATGTAATGTTCCCATAGCTCTACTAAGACTTTTAGTAGAGTGTTCTTAGTTCCGTTTCTATTTTCGTACAACTCAAATAATATTTCTATATATGTTCCATAACATTCCTGAAACGATTCGTTAACATTCTCCAAGCATTGCTGAAACATTTTTCGACGCTTCTCAAGTCGAAACGATATTTCCGTAAAGATCCTATAAAATTCCCATAAAGGTTCTTCCAGCTTCCTCGTATCATTATGGCATATATACCCTAAGATTTTCATATGGTTATTGCATAACTGTTGCACATCGTGTAAATTGTTTTACGACAGTCATTGTGAGAAAGCACTAAATTGCAGAAACGACTTTAAAAGGTCATATCTTCCTAGGAAATCATCTTACTGAATACAATGATTTTTCGAATTTGCTTAGCATGAAGTGACACTAAACCACAGATCTCAATTGACATTACTGGCAATTTTCAGACAACATTGGTACTCAAACAACAATACAATCAGAAAATCATAAAAAATCCTTTCTCAGTACTTCGCCATGGCAATAACGCTAATTTCGCATTTTTTTTAATCCACGCGATTATCGCAAATGTCATACACCGTGTTCCTTCCACGTCTATTTAAACGCGCAATTCCCTCAAATTGGTCACAACGAAAAAAATGTCTTTCCGAACTTTTTGCGCGACAACAAGTTTCCTTAAAATTATATCAATCAACAATTAAATTATTACAACCCCTGCAACCGCTCATTCCGCTCGCCGGCTTCTTCCTTTTTCGTCACTCGGAGCGGAAATTATTGAAAAATGATGTTAGATAACCCGTTCTTTGGCCACTTTTTCCGCGGACAAACCAGTCCCTCGGCATCAAATAGATTCGAAAATGAAGCAACTAGTAGTGCCGAGCTGCTCGAACGTCGGAAAACGCCGCGCGTTTCGTAGTAAAATGCTTGAGAGAACATCATCGAGAGGGTATCGTGGCGCATCTTATTCTTTGAAGGCGATTTTTTGCTCGAGTGATTGCCTCGGTAGCCTCGAACTTCGTTTCCGGCTCGAAAGGAAGGAGGAAAGATAGACAGCGTCATAGCCGCAGCAGGCATGAACGCAATTTACAAATTACAATGTCGCTCGGTATTCGCCGCGACGTCGCTGAATAGCGCCCGAGCACGAGGCATAATGCAGACAGACACCTGTGCCGTCCGCGATCGCCCGGGGCGCCACGGTCTTGGTTTCGCCGAGGCACGAGTGTACACGTGAGTTACACCACTGCTACAACGGCGCATGCGAACCGCGCACACACCGACACTCACATCTCACACGTAACTTTCAGTTTCGTTTTCAAGTCGAGCGCAAAAATGGATTGCTCAATTTTCGTCTCGGATTTACGGATAGGCATTTCAGTTTTTCGCACTTACTACAGCAACTGGCACGATTTAAAAGCGGTAGTAATGTCACAATTACATTGTACAGGACAAATCTGCAGTGCGCATATTTTAGGGTTGCAAAAGTAATTTCATAATTAAAACGAATATAATCGACGTATCAATAGGAATCAATTGGAAAAGGATTTATAGAGAGGGATCTTTTTCCTTTGTATTATGTCTGTGATAGGAACTTAGACAATATTAGTTGTTGTACACTAGAATTGATTTACTGATTAAAAGGACGTGAATAATCAATGTGGAAGTGAATTTGACTAGGACAATAAGTGGTTGGAAAAAAGACTGTCAGGTGGTTAATGCTATTCTGATAAAGACGATTAAAGTGTCTCGAAACATCTATTGTTTCTGAAGTACCGGGAGAAGGTCAACAGGTACCGCATAGCCTGCGTTTTAGGTTGCAAGTTTTGCGTTCACGAAGTTATGTCTTATTACAAAATCGCAATTTCTCATTGTTCTAGACCAACTTCTGAATGTAAATTCACTCCTGTTCCTAGCTACAAATTAAGAGTCTGAGAAACTCGTATTGTTCGATATTCGACCTTCCTCCAATTCATTTTTATAATTACTTATAATTTATCTTAATGCACGATCAGTTCGAGTACAAATGTTAGTCATTTGTATTTCTGTTAGATCGACGGAGATATTCAGAATGTTTTTCGCGGTATTTCGTGTGTCGTAAATATCGGCTTTGACGCAAGATAGGTGCAATTGTGTGAAACAAGTGCAGCGGCAAATTCAATTTCCAGCTGAAACTAACAAGTGCAGACACGATTTTAATTCGAAATGTAAGTCACTTAGCTAAGTATCGAATCTAAAATTCAGATATCGCTGAAAAAGATGTCAAATCCGCGTGGCCGATTTCACCGTGAAAAGTGTGTTCTTCCACATGAAAAAGGAAATAACAGCGCCTCCAATGCTGCTGTTTACTCGTTCGACTTATCGTGGAAATTAGTCATCGAAATGCTGACGTTGATCTTGGGAAATCGGATGGCCGATTAGCGACGTTAATTATACGCGATCGGGAGGCACCTTCGTCAAAATACGCTTCACCAAAAAGTATGGTGTCGCTTCATCCAACTCCTGACTAATCTTATCAGGCGCGAAGTCTTGCGAGAAGTTCGTTCGGACAACCACTGATTTCATTCGTCAAGGTATCAGGTCCGATTTACGACGCGACATGAATGCCAATAGCTGGCAATATACATAACTCATTTCACGCAGCGGGACACCGCGAGCCGTTTTCCCAGCCGAGGAGAAGATGTAAGGAACGCACGGCTGGGCATGCACATTTTCACTTTTTAGGCGATTTTTTTACCCACCCGAGGAGAGCCTTCCATTCATCTTCGTTGCACAATTAGACGTTTTTCTGGTGGACTGTCGAAATAATTCACTTCTACATCAGTGTACAATGTTTGCGAAGAAAATAAATTCAAATTTGGCGCTGGTAGTATATAGTAAGTGGTTTCGAAGGAAGGAAGAGTGAAAATGATTGGAAAGTGAGAAGGTAGTTTTCGAAACGAAGAGTTAGATTCATTTTTCAACGTCACTTTAATTGCTCGGTTTCGTCACTCGAGTAACAACACAACATGATTCGTAACTCGAGCTCGTCAAATCGAAGTTGTAAACAGTCTGCGTGTACACCGGAGGCGTTAGGAAAATACGATTTACAAACCACTAAACCAATCGGTACGACAATGGGAACCAATGTGGAATTAATGGGATCTGTCCGATAATGACTCTCGTGTCGTCTGGTTTTCGATTTTCTTTGTCACGAAGTTCATTGAATGTTGATCATCTTGGATTGCACATTTGCATTATGCAATGGATGATAAACAATGTAAATATTTATTACAGTAAATTGTTTTCTCTTTAGACAAGTTATCATGGAATTTTATTGGCGATCGTATTGCTTGGAATACAAGTTATAGATCGAGTTTGAATAGATGAATAAATCGTTTTTCTAAGAACCTCCAGAACCAGCACCTGGCTTTTATCACATTTTCGTTCATTCCGAATCATCGGTTGCAAGTGCCTGAACGCCGTTAATACCGAAATTACACCATTCGCAATAAAACGTGCAAATATTGCATATAAATTTGCCGCGCTCGAAGCAAAAACAGAGTCACTTCCTGCAAAATGGCCGTCATTTACATTGATAATTGTGCTTCAAAACCGTCTTTTTTTCTCGCGCAACTCTATCAACTTTCGCGTTTCCGGCAAACGACTTCCCGGTGAAAACGTGCTTCTCGTTTCTCATAAAACGCGAAATGAGCGAATAACGATTCCGCAGAAACTGTCCCCCCGTGCGGTGAACTCGGCAGTCTGCCGGCATTTCAGCTCGCCTGGTGAATTGAACGGAGCATTCCCAGGTTGCGGCGACTTCAACGAGCCGATGAGTAGAATTGGAATCCATCTCCAATACTGGTTGAAAAACACTGCCATAGTACATTTTTTCTTTGTTTTCACGTTCTCATTCTTTTTATTCAGTTTTATGAATAGTTGTTTTCCATGTAAAAATGTTTGTCTAAATATATTTGCAAGCAATTTTAAAAGGGAATACTACTTGAATCTTACTACTTCCTCTTTAGGAATAATATTTATAAACTTACGTAATTGGTTTCTTTTTCTTTTCAGGTGAGTCATGCTGAACCATTTAACAAAGTGCAATATACATGATACACTATGCAGTGGGTCGGTAAGCTTATTATACTTTGAATCGAAGAACTTGTTATTGCTACAACGCCAACTAGTTTTTGATATAAGTTGACAAACATTTGCGTAAAATTACGCCACTGTTACCAACATCACAGTCTCTCGCGACTCGGTATCAAATTCACTTTTCATGTATCTAATGATTATTTTACACATGTCTGCGTAGTACCCCGATATTTGCTAGTTATCACAGAAATATTAAACCCGCTTCTCTTATAAACACGCGAAAAATAGTTTATCCAAATTATACATAATTATTTTCTCACCATAACATCATAATTTTCTTTTTTCTTTGTAATACTTGTCTTCAGTATCTATGAAGAAGAATTATTGGAGATAATTAGTTTGGAGATTAAAAACTATGCTATTAACTAAGGATCATTGTATAGGAATGAAGAAGAGTTAAATTAAACCATTTGAAACCCATCATTCAGCCTTGAAATTAACAAATTGTAGGTCAAAACAAACAAGTAGCAGATGCCCTATAGATTAATTGTTCATTTACAATTTATTTCCCTCACAGTCACTATTGCAACATTTGCATACCAAATAGCAAAACCTACAACTACGAAACAATTACATCGACATGTAGCGCGTTTTCCTCGAGCACTTCACCGCCCACAAATCTCTTCTTCCCGAAACCTCGATTGCATTTTCGTCGCAACATGCCGCCGAAACGGGCTCGGCTCCTAACGGCGCACAATGCCCGTGGAAAACGTTCGCAAAACAAGGCGCGCGCGCAAGAATGGAAAGAAGTTTTTCTACCTCGGCCGGCCAATTAATTAAGCTAAACGAGCGAATATATAAATCGAGAAAACAGGGGAACAATCGCGTCGAAACCCGGCGGTTTGTTAATGCGCGCGAAAAACGGCCTCTGATATATATTTAGCCGGGAACTTTCACAATGGTGGAAACAATGGCACGAAGCGCGGAATGTTTCGGCCGAATGTAGGACGATCAAAACGATCGGCGTCCGGAGATGGCTCGGGCGAACGCCGCACGATACGTACGCGCGCGTCAAAGCGCCGGAGCAGAGAAGGCTCTCACTTTCACGAAGTCACCGTGACCGAGATAAAGGAGGCGGCGCTGCGCGGAGCACTGACCAGCGCTTTTAATGAACCGTATATGGCTACCGTATGTAAAACGCGCGGCGCCGTAACTCGCGCCGGCAGGTAGCAGGGACGTGTCGACGGCCACGAAAAGATCGATTGATCAATCGCGCGACGGCGACTTCATTTCGCGCGCCGTCATTAATTCGCGTCGCGAGCGCGCGCGTTGCTCGAAACAATGCGTCGCGCGCAGCCTAAGTAGTGTCCGATTGCAGACCGGACAACGGGGCCCGTTAGCGCGAATTTCGATGAGATGAATGGCTGAGAAGGGCAGATGGGCATCTCGGTCCAGGGTGGTGAATGGGGCCTGCACTGTGGAAAAGACTAAATTTACAGTGCCATTTAGAGCCCTTGAATATTATTATTTAGTATTCCTGGACATTATTACAGTTAAAGTGTAAACTTGGGATTTCAATGTATTCTCACATGTATGATTCGATTTTCACTGTAAAGTTTTATAGGAACTGTAAAGTGATTGAATTGAACTGAAAATTGATTTGTGAATATGGGCAAAGGCATTTTTGAAAATAGTGAAATTAAATACAAAGGTAGTTAGCGTGAATGCTATCCTCAAACGGAATTTTGTAATGTGGGAACACTGCAAAAACGACGTGTTTTATAAGTGTTTTAAAATAAAACGGATAAACTCTTTATAGGTTATATTGCATAGGCA
>JABFPB010000588.1:0-35213 GCA_022817645.1 Ceratoteleas bidentatus
CCCGCCCCCCCCCACCCACACCCCCCCCCCCCCTGCCCCCCCACCCACCCCCCCCAACCCCCCCCACCCCCCCCACCCCACCCCCCCCCCCACCCACCCCCCCCCCCCCCCCCCCCCCCCCCCCCCCCCCCCCAAAGATGATATAGAGGCTCAATTTTACGATTTAGAAATTTTAGTTGTTGATTTTTTGGATAGCTGGGGGAACTGGTTTTGTGGTGGAAATTGTCCAATTGAGGTTGAGTGTTAATGATAGGCGATGCTGTAGCGATAGGAAAGTGCCGATTCTGAGAAAAATGTCGTATGGTGTATTGGAAGTGATGACAATCGGTGGGCCCTTGAAATAGTTTCGATTTGAAGTACATTCAAGGAAAACGAATTTCAGATGTCTCGTAAATTATGTCAAAAGTAGAATTGTATTTAAAAACGAAGAAACGCGAGGAAATAAATTGTTTAACAAAGAAATAAATTCAGTATTCAGTTTCCATGCTATGCTAACTTCAAATTCGATGATTTGTTACTGTTATAAACAAAAAATGCAAATGGGCTAAAATTAATTACATATAGATGAAATTTTACAACAAATACGATATTATTTTTAAAAGGCATATGAATGAGACATTGCTTTAACTAAATCTTCTAAAACAGAAATCTTTCCAGCAAACCGACGGCACATTCAAGCTGACACTGTAAGCCGAAGAATCCCCTTGAAACTGCCATCACATTTCAATTCACACCTAGATGCGATAGATATCTTCAGATAAACTGTACTAACAGAATATCCAGATAAAAAGTCCCACTAATGCATATATCTCTCTTATCTCTAATAGACGTATAATGTACTTGTAATGTTCCTAAATTTCTAAAACAAATATGCGAAGCTTATCTACCTCTTTTTTCATAATCGCCTCCGATTACTTTAAACAACAATTTTCGTAAACTGGAACTTTATCTCGTCATTTTCCATTATTTTAATTCAACAAGTCGCGCTTCCTCATATCAAATAATCACGTTAATAAAATCTTGCGAAACGCAGAATTAACATTAACTGGCTCGGTTCAGTCTGGAGCCGACGTGGTCTATTTGAGGAATGTAAAATTGTGTTAGCGTCATGTTTACCTTCCAAGCTCCACCCGATACTTCACATCGCAGAGCACGTTCTTCTTTACATGACGTGTTACATTCGCATAAGCTATATATTACGAACGCTATTCCATTTCAAAACAAAATTTGTTCTCAAACTGTTCCAGTTCAATCTCAATTTCAAAAGTCAAAACACCGTAACTAATCGAACTAGCTCTACTCTAAAACAAAGAACTGACTCTAAAACAAAGCTGGAAAAATGAGATTTACGAATTTGTAAATACTTTCGAAGGATTTTTCAAAATGCACAGCATTTCTGATTCTTAGACTGAGTCATAAATCGGCAGCTTTGTTCTGGTTTAATTGCATAACATGTAAACAAATGTCCCTCTTTGTCTCATTCATTGATTATGGAAATATGTAAATAAAGCGATAATTAAGATGTAAATAGCGTAAAGAGTAATAATTATGGTAGGATAGAAAATATTACAATTGCATATTTTATAGCATTTGTAATATCATATCGTTTTGATCTGTTTGAAATAAATAAACAAATAAATGTGTAATTAATGTAAAACTAAATATTTGCAATGACATAACGACTAAAGTGGTACTGAAAAGTAATGATCGATATATCGCCGAGTTTATTTAAAAGGACACGTTCCTTTCACCTGGGACTTTTAAGGTCATAATTAATGACAAAGATAATCTAGACAAGTCCGATTATGACCATTCGAGCGAAACTAAAGTCGCGCAAAAATGCACTTTCTTGTTCCCGTTTGAATTTACACGTCAAGTCTTAAATGTGTAATATCAGGTTGAACATTCAAAATTACTGAAATGCACTTTTCTAACTGTGCTAAAGGTGCAATTATGGCCAATGAACTCGCAGTTGTGGAAAGCTGACTTGTTTATGTTTCATTCAACATTTTTGTTGTTTCAAAAACTTTGAAAAATTTGTTACATAATTAAATATTTATGAATTTTATACTTAGGTTATACATTTTTTCATGTGCATTTAGTAGAAACATTAATTTCCTATTTTACCGACACAGCTGTTTCGTCTTAATTAAGAAAACCAAAACAAAAATGAAGAACAAAAATTAGCATTCATGATTTTTCCCCTGCAGAAATTAAATATAAACAAATAAAGAATTTCCCTTAATCCATATATCTCCATTTCCCCCTTAAATAGCGAAACTGGTAAAATAATTGGTGACTTTTCCTACTAAACATAGA
The DNA here is from genome assembly GCA_022817645.1 of Ceratoteleas bidentatus. Taxonomy (NCBI): domain Eukaryota; kingdom Metazoa; phylum Arthropoda; class Insecta; order Hymenoptera; family Scelionidae; genus Ceratoteleas; species Ceratoteleas bidentatus. The sequence goes on from JABFPB010000588.1 coordinate 2,320, forward strand.
CGACATAAAGTTGCTTGTTATGCGACAAGTTACATAAAATTTATATAAATGCAACCCACAAAAACCCTCGATTCAATCTTTGCATTCCATTTTCATTCCACTTTCATCATACTCCATTTTCGAAATTCAGCGCGACTTTTCACTAAACATTTCCATTGACCAAAAAGGATAAAACGACAGATCAGTTGCCGGAAAAAAAAGCGCCCGTAAATTCATCATCGTCGCAACGTAACGCGCGTCGCGCAATCTCGCGGCAAATTTTCGCAATTGCACGCGCAATGTGGCCAATTTCGTTTTACACTGCAATAAAGTTCGAAACGACTCGAACTTGTCTCGATTAAAGCGTTCGCCCGATACAGTTTCGAGACCGTTTTACGGCCGGCGATATTTCAAAACTTATGATTCCCGAAACGAAAAACCGGCAATCTTATCTCGCCGAGTGTCTAATGGCACTAGTCGAATGTCTCGGACGTCTAATAACAAGAGCCCGAAGTAGCCATAAATTATGTTCTAGGCTCGAGATAACGTTCTATCTTAGAGAAGGGTTTTAAAAATACCGAGACGAAAATATTTTGGGCCATTATCGCGGGAGAAAATTAAGATAAACAGCTAGGAGCGATGGAATTTGGGGAGAGAAAAAGGGGACCTGTAAGGGACCTGTTTGATACAGTTTCGGACAATGATTTGTTTGAAGATTTCGAGTGGAGCTATTTTGTCGATGATAGATGATATTGCAACCGAATTTTTTAGATATAACAAAATAAAGGAAAATAAAGAGAAAGCTTGTTTAGAAACATTCGTTGAGAAAAAAAGAAAACTTTTCATTTTTTTTTCTTTGTGTTTTGTAAACAAAAAACAGTAAAATTAACAATAAAAAGCAGTAAACAAAAGATTTGTTTACAAACAAACAACGAAGTTTTGTTTGTAAACATTGGAGAAAAACAAGTATTGTTTATGTTTTGTAATTACTAAAAGTAAACGACCAATTGAAAATGCCTCAAAAAATAACAAAAATGGAAATGAAGAATAAAAAATAGAAAAGATTGGTTTTAACGAAATAAAAAAAACTTTCTTCCCTTTTTTATTTCCAAACAAAAAATGATGTTTTCGTTCTTCCTTTAAAGTAATTTACTTTTATTCTTTACTTGACTCAATTTATATTGATCGTATCGTACGAACCTTTCATCTGTAAAATTTAATCTTCATCCTACTAATTATGCAGGCACACGTGCACGAGAGCCAATAAACAAATAATAAATAATAACAGTAATTACGTAGTCACGACAATGAGCCGTAAAGCCGACAATAGGGAATGCCGCGCAGAGCAGTGCAAGCAACCGTAAACACAATCTTTGAATTTCAAGTTATCATTGTACTGTCAATCAGGTAGTAAAATGCAGGTGGCATTTTTATTGGCTTCACACTTTCCGTCAAAACAAGTAATCACGCCGACGCCGAGCCGCAAAGTGTACGTGACAAATGTCACTACCAGCAGCTAAGTCACACTCGGCAAACGGATTTTTTACGAATTCATTCATCGCGGAAGTAAAAAAAAGTGATTAATCTCGTCCCGTGACAGAAACCGACGTATAGTGTTACTTGACATGTTCCAAGTATAATCTTTTTTTTAGAACAACAATATCTCTATTATTGTTAAACTAATTCGTCTTCTATTTTATTTATTTAAAATATGTTTTTAAATAGTTAACACCGTTAAAAAACAAAAAATATTTTTTTGTTAAACCACAAATTTAAATGTTAAATTTCTTGCTAGACGATGCAGTTGTTTATATTTACGATAAATTTCGTTGTTTGTTAAATAAATGCTAATATTTGTAAACAAATTTCATTTAATTGTATTTAAATTGATGCAAGTATATGTTTTTATTGAAAAGTATACATTTTAATATTTTGAGATTTTTAAAATGGGGTATGAATAATAGTTTTAAAAAATGTGGTTAATTTCAAAGCAATTTTTGGCTCCATCAGTTTTCTGGTTGGAACTCGATTCCAGCTGAGGCAATCAGGAACCCTCTATTCAACGTATCGGCTGGGACAAAAGGAATCCGGAAATAAGAAGAAACCTATCGTTCCACTAATACTAAGAAAATGCAAAACGAACCCCTGCTGTTAATATTGTTAATATTGATACTATCTTGTTAATATTGAAATTTACAACTTGAAGAAATAGTTTAACTCTCCTGCAGTAAATAATATTCAAATTTACAAATGCATTCTCTTTTTCAATTTGGAAAAAATGTCGACAATTTCTTCTTTGGTTTTTACTCTTTCTTGATTTTCAATAAACAAATGTTAATAAATATTAAACAAATTTATTTTTAAAATAAAATCTATCTAAAAAAATTCTCCTAAAATAAACAAAAGTTAATAAAAATCCACGAACAATACCAATCAACTCCTTTACTTTACTTAAAATCCTAATTCCGTTTTCGATTTCTTCCCCCAAATTTCCCACCCATCTTTTTCTACATCAACCCTCCTAAAACAAAAACCCAACTCTCCGTCGTCGAAAAAAATACCGAAACAAAGAAACTATCGGAAAAACGTGCGCAGTTTTGTTTTCGGCCGTCGATTGTCCGGATAACAATAGAATGGATGCAGATCGGGGCGCGCGCGCGTCGAAATTCACGAGTTGGCATGAAAAAACGCGGAGATATAATTTAATAATGGCGCGCAGAGGAAAGTCCGGCCGATCGGCGCAGAAACCAGTTACACGCGGCTCCGCAACCGGTTCGCCCCACCGCCGCTCTCGCCGCCTCTGGCTCGCTTTACGTCGCCCGTCTCGCTCGTTACCATCACTCGCAAAATAAATATCGCGCCGCAAATGCACCGTACTTACGGGACGTCGCGCTAACCCGATACGATCGAGCGCGAACCCACCGGGAAGACTCCGATTGGCCGACGCCGGTATCGTCTTCCAATTGACCGCGACGCGCAATCCGAGCCACTAAGCCACTCATGTGTGAACAGATTTTCAGGAAAACTTGGTGCGTTCCGTCGCACGTTTTTACGAGTTCCGAGATGACCGCGCTTGACCGCTCCCATTTTTTGTCCTCGCGCCTTTTTTCGGCTTATTTTTGCGGGGCTCACTTACGCGAGAAATTCTTTTTCTTGGAGGGCTTCTTTACGGAATTTGGGGTTTTTTGATTGTTGGTTGAAGTTGTGTGTAAATACGGGGAAATGATTCTTTTTTAATGAAGAGGAAGGAAGCTCTGCAAAAAGAGGAATCGAAAGCAATTGATATCGGGTTGAGTTTTATTGTTGTTTTAAGACAAATTCTTATCTTAAAAAATACAGAATTTTTTAAAGGTACTAAAGTACGTTTTTTAATGAAAAAACAGGCGATTATGCATTTTCAGACGTCGAAAAAGGTAATTTTTTTGCCATTTTTCGCGTAAAAAGTTGAGTAAATTGGGTTCAATCCGTTCGCCTTCATTTCAAACCATTTTTCAACACTTTTTCGTCTATTTTTAGCACGTCGACTTTTTTGAGTCCATTTTTCGAAAAATTGAGGAAAATCATTGTTCAAAACGCGCTTTTCCGCCATTTCTCGCGCCTTTGGCAAACGCATTTCCCGCAATAAAAAAAAGATTTCATTAAAATTCTTTAATTTAATTTTTTAATTTGGTTATGTGGTAAAATAATATTTAATAGAATTAATGTCGTTTAATGTCGATGACGTCATTTTGCAAGAACTACATTTTCGAGTTCAACACATAACTTCTCTGAAGATCAAACGAAGCACGTGTTTCGTCACGGCGCTTGCGCATGGCTAGAGTTACACTTAATTGTGAGAAGAGTTACACCTCGAGATTTGACATTTTTCACATTGCACCGTTATGCGTCGGTGCAATCAAACACTCGAGAGCTCCCAATGCCAACTTTTTCACCTAGTTTAAAGTGCAAATTACTTTTTAACCCGTTATGTCGTTCACTGCAACTACTTTTCGATTTAATAGAAATCTACAAATTGCTTGCTAATATCAATCCATCCAAAAAGATAAAAATAAGAAAATCAACAGATTCATTCAATTAATTTTTTATATTAATTAGAATATAAAATCAATAAAATTGTATGCATTTGGAAAAATATGGTTTTTATTTCAATATTTTCGTCAATTCAACAACTTAATTTTATATATTAAAAATTAAATTGTTTTTTAATAAATCAAATTCTTTTTTCATTTACCAAACAAAATTTTTGTAATCTTCGACAAAGTAATAATATTAAAACACAAATGAAACACAATTACGTTATTTGAAAAAATTTCATAATTTCCCCCTCCCGAAACCATCCGCGACACAAAGAAAAAGTTTTGATTTCGCAAAAAGGATAAATCTTACGAGAAAAAACGGCCGCGGCGCACAAACCGAGTAGCGCTTATTGAAATATGAGAAATTAATGCGGAAGGTGTCTCTGTTTCAGGAATTTATCGATTATCCCGAAAGTATTCGCCATCGAATGAAATAAGTGCGATGAATAATTTATAGCGAACGAATCGGCATAAAGTAACGGCTTAACACAGACGTCAATGGTCACAATGTTGCCGAGCGTATATTAAATGGAAATTAGTTTAATTTGGACTGTAAACACGCATATATTAATATCCGTCGCTGCCACTATATCACCAAATATGACGACGAGGTCGTTCGACCGCGCGCAGCCATAAAACTCCGGCATTCCTTATTCAAGTGGTTTATGACCGTAAAAAAGCGCGTTTCAGCAGTTAAAACGATCCGAGTCCTAGAACGGGTCCCCATCAGTTATTAACGATAAATAGTCTCGAAGGGGTTTGGCTGTTTTTCAATTTTTTCGAGTGTTTTGCATATTAGCGCGATTAACCGGTGGTCGGTCAATTAGAAATGCTGAGAAGTCATTTTTCAATGGCAGACTCGAGTCCCTTTAAACGTAATTCAGTTTTTTTACTCTTGGGATGGAGTTTGGAGAAGTAAAGTGGTTTGTTAGATTGAAAATCAGTCGTTAAAATAAAAAATGGGTTTATTATTGTAATGATTGGTGTATTGAATTTGAATATTGAATAGTACGATAAATGTTTTTTTAGGCTTTCAAATCAAATTATACATTATACGTTTGACGCTAGTTGTATTAATTGAAATGCAGGATGATTATTCTATAAATGAATTAATTCAATTAGATATTGAAAGTAACTGAATTGGCTGATAAATAAAATCACAGTAACTACGTATTAAATTTTATAGAATCTCATTGGTTAAAATGAGGGAGTGATGAACGATCTTACGGGGACAAGAAGTACAATTGCTAACTTACGAAGTTTATTAGATTAAATAAGGAATATCATAAAAGTCAGCGAAATTAAAGAAACATGAATCATTTTCTGATTTAAATATATGATTTGTAAGTGAAATCAAATTAGGAGTGAAGGATTTATTTTATCAGGCAACCGCTCAGTTGTTGTCAGCTTTATTAATTGTTTAATACTTTTACACCTTAAGGTGACGTCAATAAAAAAAAATAATAATGATCAGATGTTGATTTGCTCATCAAAGCGAGATTCTGCATGAAAATCCAACATTGTTTAATTAGGTATCGACTAATTTCGATAGCACATTTTCGAGAATAGTGATTTCTCTGATTTTGAAGTAACACGTAAGCGAAAATATACAGTTAGTTTAAAAAACGCAGATTTTTACACAGAATCTTCCTCTGGGCAGCAAATCATCTTCTGATCACTTTTTTTAACGAAGCATGACTTTTCGCACCAAACTGTCAATTCACTCAGTCATACTTCCTCGAAAGAATAGAATAGAATATTTATTTGTCTCGGCTTATTTAGCCCAGAAACGCTACTTGCTCAGACAATCTGCTCACAGCAAAACACTTAACAAAACGTATTTGTAATCTCTAACTTAATTATGACTAAAACACGTGTTTTTATCATTTCCATTTTCGCAATATCACATAACTGGCTTCAGTCTCAAAATTTGGATTTCACTTGTCTTCCTGGTAGCTGCTTCTTTTCCTCGGTTTTTGTCCTTACTTTTACTTCTAATCTTCAATTCCTTTCAATTCTCTACTTCCTTAAAACTCCTTCGTTAGTTTCAGTACGTCTTCACCCCTTCATTATTTTTCTATTTTATTTATCGATCCTTCTTTTTCTTTAAAGAAGAATACGCCTAAACGAATAAACATTTTATTCTATTCATAACTTCGTGAAAAAGATTTGCACTTTCTCTCAAGCAGAACATTTTTAATGACGATTTCTTTAAACAAAAAAAGTCAATTCCAAGTAATAGAAAGTATTTGGAAATCAGTCGGTTTTTATTGTTTATTTTTCACAGGAAACAAATAAAACAGTCATTTATTCAATCATTGAATGTCATCAATTCCCAGCAGATAATTGGCCTCCCTTGTTTTCACATCAATTCTTTTTCTTTCAATCCTAACTTCCGCATAAAAGATTTGCACTTTGTCTCAAACAGAACATTAATAGAGATTTATTTAAAAAAAGTCAAATGAAAACAATCTCTGGTTAAAGTTTCATACAAGAAGATCATTAAAGATTATACAAGAAAAAGGTATCATTAATGAAATACAAAGGATTGTGCGACCGATTTTGCAATTTAATGCAGTTACATGTAACTTTATATTATAAAGTTATATGAAACTTCATTAATGATCATATGTGATTTTTAATCATGATGCAAATTAAGTGTAAAATTTTTTTAATTTTGGATTCCCCAAATACTATGGGGAATTTTGCATTTTGAGGCCAGATTCGAAAAGAAAATAGAAGAAGAAAAATTGAAACCACCCTTCAATCGATATATTATTTTTTTTTGTTTTTCTATAAAGTCAAACACCGAGACTTGAACCGACGCCCCCTCCGTTAGGAGCCGAATACGTTACCATTTGACCAGACAGGCAACATTGTTGCCTATATAACTTTTGTCTCACTGAAGTTTCCTCAGTAGTCTCGTGTGAAACTTAAGAAGTCGTATTGATAGGAACGTTCTCTCTGGCCAAGTGGTAACTATTCAGCTTCTAACCCAGCGGGCGCCGGTTCAAGTCTCGGTTTTTGACTTTTGGAAAAAAAGATAATATCAATTGAAGGGTTATTTCACTTTTTCTTTTTCTATTTTCTCCTCTGTTTTGATATCATCTTAATGCACTTCTTTTTTCCCAAACATAACTTCCTCATCAAAGATTAGCACTTTCTCTCAAACCGAACATTTACAGGGATTTCTTTTAAAAAAAAGTCAATTTTTTTTAAAAGAAATCCCTGTCAATACGAAGTTCTCGAAAAGCAGACGGATTATATTTTTTTGGCATTTTATTGTTTATTGTTCACCGGAAGCAAATAAAACAGTAATTTATCAAATCATTCTGTCATCGACTCCTAGCCAATAATCCTGCCTCCCTTGTTTTGCAGCGATGGCGGCGGTCGCGGAGTCCGGCCGGTCTACCTGCGCTGCTCGCGCGGCACCGTCACCTGGCACTACCCCCGGGGCGCGCTCCGGGTGGTGCTCTCCGCGAGCGAGAGCCTGCGCAACTTCCGCGGCTGCGTGAAGGTGTTCGGGCCGGCGCGGGTCTACCTGGAGGGCAAGACCTCGCTGCGGCCGGTGTACGCGCCCGACGACGGCAAGCACCGGGCGCTGCACCGGTGCTTCCGCACGCGCGGCCCCGTCGCCGCGCTCTACGTCGAGGCGGTCGAGCCCTTCTCCGGGAAGGCCGAGGTGCGCATCCAGTACGACCTGGAGCGCCAGGACCCGGACGACGAGGCCGAGTGCCGGCCGTGCTCCAAGGACGAGCTGGCGGAGGCCTACTGCCAGAGCGACATGGTCGCCCGGGGCACCGTCTCCGCGGTCGAGAACCGCGAGGAACTCGAGGTCTCGGAGCTGGTGCTCAGGGTCACGAAGATGCTGCGACACGTCGAGGAGAACGAGGTGCGGATTTTGATAAAAAAAATAAATAAATAAATAAATTAAAATTTGCAGTTTGCTGTACATTTAAATTTCTACCCACATTATTATGTACTTATATATATGTTCATAATAATGTGGTCCATAGTAATACAGGTAGTATAAAAAAATAATGCCATCCTCCTAATTTTCAGGACAACGAAGTGGACACCGAGGAACCTTGGCAGCAAAAGGAGGTTCGCGTGCGCGTGTCCACGGCCTGTGATGCGCGCCATGGACAAGGGGAATTTGTGATAATGGCCAAAAAGAAACTAGGCGATCTCACACTGGTCTGCGCGCCCAGACTGGAAACTTGGGCCGAGGCCGTCCGGACGCTGCAGAGCGCCCCCTGCGTCCTGCGCAGCTAGCGACACTTGGAGTCGACTGTTCTGTGAGGCTCCGCTCGCAGTGCCTCTCCGCCGAAAAAGTTGAGCACTTTTTTCGACAACACTTTTTACCGGATAAGCCGCTCTTCGGATTGTCTGGTAAAAGTGAAGAAAAGAGACGGAGAGCGACTGGCAATGTGCGAGTCACTTCGCCCGAAAGTCTTTGACACGACACTGTACAGATATAATGTCTAACTGCCGTGAAATTAACGTCTAATGTACCAGCACTTAACTATTTGATCTAACATTGCTATTTGATCGCGAGAGATTAACGTTTCGTAACAAAGTGGCGAGATTAACGACGTTTTGGATCGTTTTTGGATGGTGTCTGTCGTGATTCCACTGAGAAAACTAAGTCGGAAAAGTTGCGAAAACTTCGTTCCTTTTACAATTTTTCTCGTAAAGTGTACGAATTTTTCGTAGCTTTTACGAATTAGTTTTTTGAGTGCATATTTGAGTCGTTACGAGTTGTTTGCTCTGTTTTGTTGTTGAACGTTCTTAATTTTGCCACTGAGAATGCAATTTTTCGTCAGCAGTTGCTCTTAACAGTGTAATATACAGAGACGTGTAAATATAATTGTATTTTTTGTATACAACGTGTGCTTAAGAGACAGCACAGAATAGAGATCTCCGAACTGTGATATTATTTTATTATAAAAAGTTTAATGAGACAATTATATTGTTTTGTATGTTTTAATGTACATTTTATATATATTAATATTCATTTTGTAGATTATATATTTCTTTGATACGTAAAGAGATAATAAACAAATTTTAATGCATTGCGAGTGATTTGTTGATACCCTCCCGAGTAGATGTTAAGTGAATTGCAAGTTTATATAATGAGTAAGGTATTCATTTAGTTAATAGACAGCTGGATAATATGCAACTATTTTATTTTAAGTAGCAATTAGTTTAGATTTCATTGAAAAGTTGTCTTTTTGTTGGAGAAATGATTTCTAATGACATTCGAAAATATGCATATTTTTATGCCACATTTGCAAAAATATGTACAAAATTATACGACATGAAAAAATATGCAATAACAAAAACAAAAAATTATGAAGAAAAATGTACCAATGATAATGTTGATCAATAAAAAATAGCTTTTTGCATTAAATAAATAAGTGCGATATTGTTCAACAAATATATATAATACTTTATTTCTCTTCATAACAAACGCATGGAAAATCCGCACAAAAAAGCCGAGATGCATCTGTAAAAAACGTTTAGTCTTAGATGCTATGCTTTGGCGAAAATGCGCGAAATATCATCAAGTTACCTATTTACGCGCAACTAGTTTAACACATTGATCTACACTTATAAAATAATTAATATCTAACTTTGTTATGTTTTACTTAGAGTCACAGTGGATTGAATTTAGAAGGAAAAACAAATTATCGAACCTTTATATTATTCCAATTTCATAAACCAGCAAAATAATTTATCACACTTACGTATTCCTCTAACTGACAAAAATAATCGATAAAAAATATTCGAATAAATAAATATCTATCTCCTTTTTCCCTTTAAAATTAAATCTTTCTCGTATAATGAAAATAATTTAAAAATTGTTTTTCCGTCTAAAAACTGTTGACTGATGACAATATAAAGCCAGGATGAAAAAAGTCTTTCGAAACTTCGTCGACTGTCTATATCGAACAACATGTTTTGCTAATGTCGACGGAAATCACCGTATCGTTAATTCATTCGTATTTAGATGCCACAAGCAAAATTTTTTTTCACCCTGCTTTCAGTTATTTACCACAGACATCATTTTTGGATTATTGTTTTGTTAAATATCGTCCGATCAACGAGACCGATCGGACAGATCACAACTTGTACACAATTCAAATAACGTTATCAATATTTATCGAAAAATAAACCTCGATTCGTTGTGTATAAAATGAATTGAAGGTAAACTTGTTAATTTGTGTTTCTTTTCACGTTGACTATGTTACATCTCAATATCGTCAACGAATCAACGAATTTTTTTGGTAACTGCATACAGAGATAAATGTTGAGTTTTCAAACGATTTACAATTGGACTTTCAGCGCCAAATGGTGGATACAACATTTGCCACCGAGCAATAATACACAAGTTTGTATATGTATTTTGAATCCAATAGCAAGAAATATTTTTGGATTCTAAAGTGTAGAATGACTTGAGAATATTTTGTGCTATCGAGGTTCGTTCAGGACGATTCGTGTTGAAATTGAGTTGTCGAAACGAGTAGAAAAATTGATACGTAAATCGATATTGAATAAATATTCTTCAGTTATCCGAAACGAACAAAGGTGCTCTTTGGCCAGATTTGTAAAAACACCGAAAAATATTCAAGTATCTATCGATCTGGAACGTCTTTGCTGGTATTACTTCTACCTCATTCGTAGTCATTTGTCAATACATTGCTATGACTCGAATTCAATAAATCATCCTTATTACGCAAGTATTTCTATAAAAAAGCGGCCAAACGGTGAAAAAATATAATTGCGAACAATTAACTTTTGCTGAGAAAAATAGTCTTTTTAATTGGATGTATCTTTTTTGGATAAGAATCATTTTCATCCAAAAGGACATTTTCCTCCGTGTGATAGTAGAAATATATGTATATATAACTTATATTGCACTCAATATTAAAATAAATATAGAAATTAGAGTTGAAATATGGGATACAAATAAAGTTCTTACATCGCCACTTTGTAATAAAAATAGAAACGAAACTCTCTTTCGCCGACCTGTATATCGACTAATCCTTTGCAATAAACCGTACAAAATGTTGGCAACATACAATATTAATTAGCTTATTTACAACGTTTGATTGTCAACTGATTTTTTCTGCAGCTTATGGAAAAAACGAATAATGCGTGAAAGAAGTCGGTTCTTCTCTAGGAAAAATGAAATGCAATTCGTACACTTTGTATTTTCAGATTAATATAATCTACATAATATTTCCACCAATCGAAATCATCTCTCAATCGACAATTCGTCAAAGGTAATATTTTACCTCGTTAAAAAACATTTACTTATTCCCATGACATGTGACTACTTTTGATTATATATTCATAATATATCAACCAAAAATGGAATTGAATGTTACATATATACGAACTGTTCAGGTTTCATTCTTACTAGAATATAAGAACCAAAGCAACGAACAAATTCAGAATTCTTTTCACAGCAAAAAACACACAGTGGGTAAAAATTTGCGAGTAACAGCAATAGTAACTTTGTTGTTAATTAGTTGCTGGAAAATTTGAAAACATTTTCAAAATCCTCATACAATTTCGAGTAAAATGGATTTTTCTTACATTTAAATAATAAATTTGTATGCTATTTTCAAAACGATATTTTGCAATTTTCTGATTGCAATTTCATGGCTGAAACCAATTAATTGTTTACAAAAAAACATTTACTTACAATTATTCAAATTAGAAAATTATTGTTCCAAAATAAATCTATCCATCTAACTCAAATTTTCTAAGGATTTTTCAAAAGCTTTCAAATTCTCCGGCAGATCTACACCAAAGTTCACAATTTGCTCTTACTCTTGAAGAATTTTTACTACTAGCAACAACCTCTACTTCGTTTTCCAAAATTGCAATTGGATCTTCGATACAGGTTCCGTATAAAAACGTTCGTTTTGACTGTGAAGCATATAAAAACGCGCAATTGTCCTTAACTCGAAAAATCCTTCCCTTTAACTCGGCCATTCGCGTCAAGAAGCATAAGGATAATTGGTGCACAGCGGAATCACGAGGTCGTCCATGTTGGGCATGACGACGACTTTTTCGAATTCCCGCAGAAGCTTCGTCTCGATCCACTTGGTGACGTAGACGATGTTGACCGCGCGCTCGCCTAGCGCTGGTTTCGCGGTCAGGTTGATGCGCGGCACTGGCCGGAAACCGTACCAGAGCCGATCGGACGGAGCCGGTGGAATGTTGATAGCCAAAATTCCCTCGATGCTCGAGACGTGCACCATCAGACGGATCTCGGTGTTGGAAACGCCTTCCATTGCGCGTTTCACGTACGACAGTTCGGTCGCCTGTGGGAAAATTAAACAAATAAGTTGCTTCGAATAGAAATGCATTGAGAACATTTTGAGAGGCAAAAAGAGTGTTAAATGATTTTTGAAGTATTTTTAGGTTTCATTTATTTAAAAAAAAATTTATGATTAAAGGGAAAAATAAAGACATAAGGAGATATGTAGTTTTTCAATTATTGACTTACATGTTGAAAATATTTATTTGCAGCAAGCTTGTCCACCATGTTCAACAGTTTCCGCCCAGAAGAGTGGGAGGCACTAAAATTTCATAAAAAAACATCATGAATTAATCAGTGGTTCTTCGTGACAATTTTGCTGCGAATATAGAAATGCAAGCTTAAAATAAAATCTGACATATTTAAGCCACATTTTTCAACTTTTTCAAAATTTCAAGATTTCAAATGTGAAAATACTATTATGAATGTGTATTTAGGATTTTTTAGCTCTGCAGTTATATTATCCGAAATTGAATTTTGCTCTAAATATACTTCGAATCCTTCGTGGCATCCTTGCTGTTCAAATGCAAGCTGTCGTCTTCTTCAGTGGACGTTTCCGGGCTGTCCTCGACGTCGCTGTCGAACATCGGTGAACGCGCGAATTTGTACTTGTCAGCACTCGACTCGTCCTCGCCGTTCGCCGACTTCTTCAGCTTCATCAGGTTCAATTTGGTCTCAATGGTCATGGTAAGGCATCCCTCGTACGACAAGTCCAGGTCGAACCACAGTCCCCTGTCGTCCAGAGCCGGCTTCGTCGAACTGTGGATAATCGGCGCACCCTGGCCGATCACTAGTTCCGTCACTAACAGACTCTCCATGAAATATGGCAGCTTAATGTTGGACAGCTTTCGTTGTATCTTGTCCTGGATCACGTTGATTGTGTCTGGACATTTGTGTACGTCGAACAGAATTCTACCTAACAGTGCGTTCACCCAGAGGTTGTCGGTGATGGTTGAGGATGGCTCAGATTCGGACGAAGGGTTTAAAGCAGTCTGCAAAAAATTGTCTAATAATTTCTATTTTTAAAAAGTAAATTTGTGTTTTAACTAAAAAGTGTGTTAAAGACACCAGTTTATAGAAATCAAATTTTTTTGAATTTTTAAAAATGGGCATATTACAAAATAACAATCGAATTACTGAGTCGAAAATAGTTGTTATTGATGATGCATACATCTATATATCGCGCCATGTAGGAACTGTAAGATATCTCTGTGGGAAGTTCCGAAAAAATTGCGGACGTCGGTGAGAACTTCTCCTCCGTGATTGATGAATTCTGCGATGAATTCATGCCTATTGTCACGTCCTTCGACGATGGCGAGGAGTTATTGAAATTCGACGCTTGCACTAAACGCCTAAACCTGAAAAAAGGAATATGAATGAGTTATTTCAATGAATAAAAATCAATTAATTCTGTGAATTTTTTAACAATATTAGCTGTCGTCATTTATGCAATCTCAAACTGACATTTCAGATTCTGAATTATAATTTTGTGTTATATTATGATAATTTTTTGTTTTATTAAATATTCGTCAGTACCAGTCTTCTTTTTGTCTGTCCGTACGAGCAAAAATGAACATCCGGAACTTGACTTCTTCCATCTCGTCAATGCAGTCGCTCATTTCCTCCTTCAGATCTTTGCACTGCGACAACTCGTCATCAGTTTCCTCTTCCTCAATAATAACTTTACTCGTTTCTGTCTCAGTGTTTGGCTGATCCTCGTCATCAGACGAATTTGTCACGACGGTATTTTCGGTCAAACCGTCTTTGTAAAACGTTATGCAGATCGGATACTTTTTACTCCATCGCCTAAATATATTTGTTATTATTAAATTTATTATTTTTAAATTATTAATAATCAATTATTACATTAATATAAAAATAAAACTTTTTATTATCTCAATAAAAGACTGTACTTATTCAAAATACATTTTTTATTGCAAAAAAAAGACCTTCTTCGAATCAATCCGTGTGGCAGAAGGTCAATCTTGGTACCACTCATGTTGTACGTCCTCTTCCGAGTGAACTTTGGCTTATGCTTTGGTTCGTCCCAAATAGCTCGTTTAGGTATCCGAGTCCTAGTTTCCATCACTTGCAGGATCTCACCTTCCAGTCGAAAGAATACCGACTTTGTTCTCGCAACGTGGTAGTCCTCCGGAGTGTAGTTGTGTGGAAACTCGTTGACCCAACCTTCAAATCGTTCTAAAACCACGTGTTCCTCTGCTGCAGGAATTTCGTGGACGGGCATCTTCGTTTTTGGTTGGGTTGTTAAAATATGTTTCACCCTGGAATAATAATTGAAACGTGTATTAAATCATTCCACATTTTTGTGTTTATCCTTTTCTCCAAATTTAATAAGAAATATTTCAAATACAAGGAAATAATAATCATTACCTTGGTGAACAACAAATCATTATTATCACCTCACTGAGAGGGAAAATAATCTTTTTGTCAAACTTGCTCAGAAAAGTGGTTCTTTTCCACCCCTGGGGCCAAAATTAACAATTTTGTTCCCTCCATGTAAAAAAACCTACTTTTCACCCTCGATACGAAATAAACCATTTTGACCCTCCCAAAAGGGAAATAATAATCATTCTTATCCTACTGAGGGAAAAAATGATTACCCCCTCGTGATACCCAAAAACCAATCATTTCTGCACCTCATGTATAGTTTGTGAACAACAACAGCCGCGAAAATGCCGCTGCACAGTCCAACCAGGTAACTCCGAATCGGGAGCCACGTCAGGATCCACAAGGTCACCAGCAAGGTCGCCAACTGGTACCCCACGTCCCGCATGATTCTCGCCATCATCCCCTTCTCGTTCTGCGCATCCTGCTCCAGATCCGGGGAGTCGAACCGGTCCTTCGCTGAGGCCGGGAAGTCTGTGCTCTCATCGGGCTTGTCGTTCGCGCTGATGCTGATGTCCTCGAGGGTCGATTCGGCCGCCTCGACGCCGCTCTCTATGCTCTCCTCCTCGGAGTTTTTCGTCTTGAGGCCGACCTTGATGTCGGAGAATCCGACGAACCGGGAGTGCCGCTGGCGGATCATCGGCGAGGACTCTTTGGAATGCTTGTCGAAGACGTCGTCAGTCGGGTTGGCCGAGGGGAGGTCCTCTGGGTCGCTCACGCTGGAAGAGTTTCGGCTTCGACTGGAATTAGGGGAGATGTTTAGTCATGAAAAAGTAAGAGTGGGGAAATGTAGAGAAATCGCTGTTTTGACTCTTGGAACGAAGTATTAAAAATAAAAGGAATTTGTATTCGTATTTAAACCGTAACTGATGCTAAGTTTAATTTATTGAATAAATTTAAACTGCTTTAATTCTCAGATTCAATCCTTTTGTTTCACTAAGAACTTGGAGCATAGAGCATGGCGATGCAGTTCGAGTCTTTTCGATTAAATAATATGACGGCTAAAACAATTAAGAACTAATGATAGGTTCGCTGTTTGTAAATAATTGAAATAAGAAAATATTTTTTCAATGTTTTATTGTCGTTGATAGATGGCAGAGCTGTGCCATTAACACTAGAACGACTGGACAGTTTCCAAACAAAGACCGAGATAATGGTAAGTTAATGTGTTAAAACGAGAGATCAGCAGTCAAAATGACTGCTTCGGCCGTTCTAGTGTTAAAGATACTGGGTTGATGCATGGTGTAGAGGAATGTTTTAAAAATTAGTGGTAATCGGAGATGAGATGAGATATTCGATATATAAACTAAGTAGCATACTTGCAATTTACTCCTCTTAATTTAATGAAATTTGTTTTAATTGTATAGTGACAAATAAGATGAAAATAATTCCGATCCAGATGGCATGTCAAAGTTTGCAATTAGTTAACTTATTCCAAAATTGGAATAAATTAATATTATGAATAAATATGTTGAAGAAATACAATTATGTTAATGTAATAGATGTTTATATTTTATATTTGAAATGATTCATAAAATATTAGAGTAATGCATTTTTTTTCATTGTTCTTTTTTAAGTGGGACGGAGGAAATGATGTAAATGTTTTATGTTGATTTGTTGAACTGTACTTTCTTGAATAAAGAACAATAACGACTGATTGCATCTAAGACACAATGTATTACACTGACACAAGATGTGTCAATGTAATATATTGTAATTTAAATGAGAATCTATATATTCTTCATTAATGATAAATATAAGAGATTCTTTTTACGTTTATTTGTTATAAATAATTAATCCAATAAAGGGAAATAGTTATAAAAATATTGCAAATACATTGTATTGTTAATGTTTTGATGCAATTTCCTTTTTTGCAAACAACTTTCACAAATTATCTTTGAAGTATATCTATTTCAACATTTTGATTAAAGAATGAACCAACTGGCGTCATTTCTTAATATTCATTTATGCAGTAATTTAGATATCTAATAACAATTTGTTGAATTGCATAGCATCATTTCTTTTTACTTCATGAAGTGAAACTGAACAATTAATATTTCAAATACGCTTCTTTCAATTGATCACCAATACATTTTTTTCAAGAATCTTCAACGAATTTCTCCTTAAAATATCGACTTAAAATACAAATTGACGTCAATTGTAAAAAAATATGTATATTATCGAGTTTTTTGTGATACCCGAATGATTCATAATTAATAAACGTTTTGCTAATTGATATACAGTTATATAGCCAACTCAACTAAACATTCATTTTTTCCTAAAATAATATATCAGTTATTGATCAATATCAGTTATTGATCATGAAAGTCACGTTCACTTAACTCTAAAGTGAAGTTTGATTTAAAAATATTTGTTCTTCGTCACAGTACAAAATGTTTAATCAGAGGTCTGCAACTTATCTTCAGTACTATTATTCAAATTTTACTAATCTTTTACACATTGCAAAGTTAATTCAAACTCTGTAATTTCTAATTTCTTATTTGTGGTTTTTATATATAAAATTGTGTATAACTATATTATAACTTAATTCATAATTTACATATCAAAAAAGTGATATTATGACTTAGCAAATTTTGCAAATTCATTAAAAAATATTAAAACTTAAAAGTAATATTTTTCCAGTTATCTCCCAAAATTTCCGGATTTTTGACCAACTTGTCCAGATGTGGTAATTCTCTTAACGATATAACATCTCTTAATTTTCCTTATAATAAATATTCAATACAAAAAAGTCTTCATTACTGTTGTTTATGTTTCTTTCTGTCACTCTTCATCTCTGAGAGTTTCTCCTCGATGGTCTTGCTGATCTTTCCCTTGATCTGTGAAAACTTTTTCCACGGGTCCGACGAGTGCGCCCCCTCGGACAGATTGCCGTCCATACTGGTGGAGCGCTTTTCCAAAGAGTTTTCGAAACCTTCGGCGTCATCGGACTTGCCTTTGAGACTCTTGTACGGTGAGGATTTCTCCGACTCCGGCTGTTTCTCCTCATCCGAACTCGGGTACAATTCTTCCAATTCGTCGTCACTCGCATGGTAACGAATCGTTGGAACCGACGTCGTTATTGGTTTACCTGTTATTGAAAAATAAAAAAATAAAAATATTTGTTAAACTGACATCCACACGTTGAAAAAAAAAACATTAACAAATGTCATCAAATCACATTACTCCTCAGTTTCTTCGACTTCTTTTTCCGTTTTTTGCTTCTGAGACAGGTTCGAATATGCGAAGCTTTTATGCACATTCTGTGATAAATTTTAGGATTGAAAGTTGAGATAGATTTACTTCGATCGTCTCATTTTGAACAATGCTGCGCGCGCGATGTCGAGACACTGAGAAGTCTGTATAAATACAATAAAAGTTGCAGTGTTTTGCAGATAGCGGTAGAAAGTATGTTAGATAATCAAAGCATGATAAGCCTCGGCAATTAAAGGGAGTTGAGATAAACCCGAGTCACGTTTAGTCGAGCGAAACGCGTTTTCTACGAAACGGCTATTAATTTTCATTGTTTGTACAAACAATTGATTTCGCGTTCGCTTATTTATACAGTTTTATAAATATGCATACCCAAGCACGAGATGTCAAGGCGACCTCTCAGCCGTGCGAAATACATGTATTTCTAGAGGAGTGCTTTTCAATAAAGTCGACTTTTTATAAACATCGAAATTTGAAAGAAGCTCACCATTGGTGTATTATATCCTCACATCATAGAAAGAATTCAAATTTGCAGAACTTTAAAATTATTTCTAAAAATTGCAAATTGGATAAATCCAAAATTGGAAAATGTTTAGATAGTGTCTAAAATTATTTCTAACGATTAAAATTACATTTAGTCGTAGATTTTTCAAGGAATATGTTGAAAAAATGTTGTCTTTAGCTGAGATTTGAACCCGCGACTCCCGGCGCAGAAGTCTGAAAGTATAACCACTTGGCTATCGTCAAACCTTTGAGACTCAGTTGAAACTTTTACCTAAATGCTGTTCTGAAGGTCGTAGGTTCGACTCCCGGCTATGTGAACATAGTTTTTTCTTTTTTTTAATTGAAAAATTTGATTGCGTTATTACGATCAAATTTTTTAAAATAATTTAGATTATTTTTGGAAACTTGTTACTTGTTATTTCAGGAAAAATATTCTCAATGTTAAAATTTTGCTCACAAAACAGACACAACGTGAAGACGTAGTGCACCACTGGTGAGTTAACTCTGACTGATATCCAGATCTTTTTTCCCACTGCAACTCTTTGTAACTTATTGTGAATTTCAATGTAGCCTGGGAATATACAAAAGTCTTGTGCAAGAGATAACAGACATTCTTTATGAAAATAATCCTCAAAAGCACAAAGGAATGAATGAAATTTGTCATTGAACTAATGTCACTGAATATAAATCCAATTATTTCAAGTTTTCTTTATTAGTCTAGATGTTATATATTAATTACACATTAATTACACCCAAACAGCACAAGTGGCTTCTATTCGAGTTACTATGTAAAGTGCCTCAACTTAATATGCTGACTTCTAATGACAAAGTCGTCTCGAAACGTGCCAACTCACTGGTCATTTATTGAAGATTATACACAGAGAGTGTTTTACTAGAAATGATTGAAACTCAAGAGTCACCTGCAACTTTTTATTCTGATAAACAGTATTGAATAAATTTCATATAAATTTTAATTATGTAGTATATTTAAATGATTTACATTAAATTTTTATTTCATAACATCTCAACATGTTTCTGATTAATATGTACAAATTATTTACATTGTTTATAACAAGTTCACATAAAATTGCAATTTCATTAAGATTTCGAAACATTTTATTAAAATGTATATGAATGTAAAAATATGTATATATAAATGATATATATCATTTACGTAAACTTTCTGAAATAATTTACGTAATACATAGTTATCAGAATGAACTTTGGACAACTATCTTATAGAAACATTACCATTATTCTTTCTCTTCTCACGCAGGGATTTTATGACGTTCATAGTACACTCGAAATGTATGCAAATTGGGCTCAAACTTTTAGCCGACTCTCTTTGATCTTCGCTCACTATACATTAAATATTCGGAAACAAACTGGCCACCTGACACTCCGTCGAGTATAAAGACACTTTAGACGAACTCTAATTGATACCAATTAGACACTATCAATATTTATTAATGCTTTTTAAATTGAATATTTCACTGACCAAACCGTTTGCTAATTACATACGGCCAATAGAATAATTCATTAAAAAAAAATGCACATCCCAAACTCAAACTCCATCCCACAATGAATCTCACAAAACTAAACGTAAAAAGTTCATGTTTGAAAATTGCTAAAAAAACTCGACTTCCTCATGACTCACACTGTCCAATCAGAGGGAATCCCTCAGCTACCAACAGTGACAATTAAAAACCTGCAGATAAGATAGATCTCTTGAACAGGTGAAACTCTTTCCACTGTTTACTTCTCAACCAAAGCCATACAATCGTCAAATCGCCTCGAAATGTAAACAAACGAAAACTCGCCGTAAACTCCGTCCTCCTCTTTCCACCCAACATGTCAGCTGGATATTTTGCCTGTGTCGGTGGATTTCGCAATAACAAATATTTTCACGACAACAACGACGACAACTTTCGTTCGCGGTTTCTCACCTTTCATCATGCCCAACGTGATTTTCGCGCAACTGCTCTTGGAGCTCATGTTCCGTCGCGGCGATTCCGTCGGAAAAGTGTAAATACCGTGACGTCAACAGGCCATCGTTCGCAGCCACCGTGTCTACGCCGCAAACGTCCCGTTGCCACAGTTACGCCCGTTGGAAGCCCCGACTCGCGGCGGTTTCGCTGGCTGAATTGCGCGCGACAACAATTATTTTCGGTCCGCGACTCATTGGGTTACCTAACCCATCGCTACGAGGAGAAAAACTGTGCAGCGGCTGTCATGATGGAAAACCGTCGCAATCGACGACAGGTGTATCGCGAGTGCGCATGCGCGGACTTATCGTGGATGAAAAACGGCTGGGAAGAGTCGGAGTGAACGCAGCCGTTAGTCCAATTGAACAGGGATGCGATTAGAAGAGATGAAATTGGATGAAAAATTCCAAATTTGGGAAAAAATGAGGGGCGCAGGGGATTTGGGGGGAGGGGAAGGATTGAGGGTTTTTGGATAGTTCGTAAGTTTGAAGGGTTTGAAGGTGAATGGGAGAGGGGTGAAATTTGCGGTGAAAACGAGACTTCAGGGAGAAGTTGGTTGGAAGGCGGCTTGAGGAAGAACCAAAACAACGTTTTGCGTTTGAAGATTATTTTGAAGGATTTCAGACGTGACGAGTTGCAGATTTGCCGTTTGTTGTCAAAGTTGTTTTAAGAGAGGCTTGTAGAAACCATGAGGTTAGTAGTGGGTATTTTTGGAAGTTTTTATGGGAATGGAGGTTAGGAGGTGTTTTCTGACGATTGTTTGAATGTTAAATAAAAATGCGGTTGTAAATATATTTTCATGAAAATATATTTTTAATAATTGAGAAATATTAACGAATAATAAATAATATTAACAAAAAGAACTATTTTTAAATATCAATACTCTAGGAATCAAAATAAAACCAGTCCTATATATGTTGTTTTCGCGAACATTCGCAAGGACAACGTATTACGAATATATTATCAATACTTTGATTTCTGAAATACGGAATTTTTTCAAACTCGGCTAAGTTCTTTAGATTTTAAGGAACCACTTCCTTGCTAACTATTATTTGTTTCCTTTCAGTGACAGGCCAATAATGTTTTTCGGCACAGACCTCACGAAAATTCCATGTTTTCGAGAGAGTTTTCTCTATGGAATCACTTCAGGACTTGTGACTGGTTTAGCTGTATTCATGTTTACCAGTAGATCATTGTTAGCAATGAATTGTGGCTTTGGAGCGCAGTTGATAGTCTGTTCTGCATATTTTACGCAGTGCAAGATAAAACAAATCAATGATTTAATTCATCAACAGGAACTGGAGGATGCTGTAAGAAAACACCAACTGCTACGAGGAACTGAGCCAGATGATTTTTGGAAAGACATTAAATCTGTTTAATTTGTTAAGCTCTGCTTTAGCAGAACCTGTAAATATTTGTTTTGGACATAATACAATCATTTTTTAGAATACCAAAATTTTTTCTTTTATGACCAGAAATCACTGACTTTGTAATGTTGTGACCTTAAATTAAAATTTTTGGACAAAAGAATGTATTCAATATTTTCAAAATTGTGTATTAAATTTAAACTTAATTTGGAATATTACAATGGAAAGTTGCATAGAAATATTAAAAGAATATAATTTTGCTTAAAAAATTAAAATAGTTAGCAACTTCATTAAGTGTGTTGTTTGTTTCTTTTATGTACATAATTTGTTTAAATAAACTTCGTTTTTAATTTTCTGTGTGCTTATAAACCTAACATATTCCCAATATTCTTTTATTTGACTTTCCATACATAAAACATATTTATCATTAAATTATAGGTTCCGAGGTTTTATTTCAGGCTTTTTTCAAAGCTTAAGTTTTGAATTTCCTTAATATTCAATTAGTTAGCTGAAATTAAAGTGAGCAAATTTCACCTAAAATGAATATCAGCTTTTATCTTGATACATTACTTTCAGGGGGTAATTGGATATTCAGTTAAAATTCAGAAAATTATCTACCCCATGCATCCAGTCATACAATGAATGAAATTACGGCGATTAGGGGAAGGAATCTCATAAAAAATGCATGACTTGGGAAGAAACATATACCACACAACACAATTATACTGTTACTTTTTGAAAATAATTTATTGGACTAAAAAATTAATTTATCTTCAGTTACTATATTGCAGTAATTGATCTGGTATATACATAGATCCTATCATGTACAACATAGTTTACACGTTATTAATGTAAATTATAATACATTTTGATACTTAGCAGCATAACTTCTAAAGTAGTTTGAGTATTTTCGAGCGGTTATTTTGTTTCTCAAATGAATTAGTAAAGTCGCTATTCTTAGTTAAATTAACGGATTAAAACTGCTAAAAATTAATATTAACATCTAGTGAATACTATTGACAATGCTAAAAAACTGCATATTTATTATTTGGGATATTTCAGCTGGTTTTTAGTCAGCTAAATAGGATCTAACATTTTTTTTTACATTCTCAAAAGTGAATTGGACGAACCAGTCAACTCAGTATTTCAAGAACGTAAATGAAAGTTTCAGATAGTAAATGAATTTCATGAATCATTACGCTGACACATACGCAACATTGTATTACGTATTTTTGTGATAAGTCAGTAGCGGTTTTGATGTAACTTCATCTATAATTAAAATAATTATGCATCTTTGGTATGTGTCATAACAGGTCTGAGGTACAACGTTCCTAACACTGTTTCATACAAGTAACATTTACTGCACAATAAAAACCTTTTTTGTTATTCAATTTTTTCAAAATATTGACTCAGATTGTCTGTTCTTCCATTCAATTACTGATATAGATTTTAGTTAGACTCCAATTTCTCCCTTAAACTACATTTAAACCATTAAACACAAAAAACATTAAAAAAAATGTTTCTCTTAAAAATCCTCAAACTACTTCGTATCCGTTAAACGTGAGTTTTGGTAAAAATCTGCCATCAGTTCAATGACAAGTATGACATCAGTGAGTGAATGTATAATACGTGAGGTTCAGCATCAGTGACATTAGTGATTATGTTCAAACTCGGACAAAGAAGTAAGTTGCTGTTTGAAATAACAAGCATAAAGTTGTCACAAAGGAAAATGGTTCTGCAACTTGTCTTTAACTGTAAACTATGCAGGAAGTTCATTAGAACGCTGAAAGCACTTTCGAGTAACAGAAACAGTAAATAAATAAAAACAGTGTTATTTGTTCACAAGTTATGGCACCACCAGCGACATCTGCATAGCTTACAATCAAGATTTACTTTAATTGTGGTGAGACAAATAAAATAATTACGTTTCTTTTGATTGAAAAACGATCTCTAATTACAATTACCATAAAATAATAATTCTCAATATTTTATTACAACGATTATCGCCACAAAAATATCCAATGATCTTGAATATCTGCACGGAAACAAATCCTTGTAACTTAATCGACGATCCATGCAATTCGATGAAATACAATATCGCGTATCACAGCTGAAGATAGAAACGAAATTATTTCTATCGTGTACAATAATCGCATAAAGATGAAAACGAATTCTTTTGATACCTCCAACCCTGTCGTCGCGTTATTTACATGAAGAACTAAAATTAAGAAGCGAAACGGTGTATAAAAAGCAAATAAATAGATTGATTAGTGCGATGAGTCCGGCGACGGTTAATAAAAGACGAAAGAAAGTCGGTAATGTGTTAGGCATATGTAAAAGGCACTATAGAAATGTTACTTGTCGTTTGTAAATTGCTGATTACAGTGTGCGACAATGAAACGTTTTGTCCATCTTAATCTAACAATAGGAAAATGAAAAATTATCTTAAATTTAATTTTAAACTCTATGAACTGAAACTATTTTCTATTTATTATTTAAATTCAAATAATATTCAAATAATATTAAATTTCAAATGAGTAGTAAAATTATTTACCATTTGAGATGTACAATCTTTTACCATTTATTAAATTACAAAATTTAATATTTAATTACAGAAAACAGTTTCTTTTGTTGCACACTGTGATGGTTTCGACTTGATATTTCAACGAAGTCCTTCGTGGTTTGAAAACGTCGATGGAACTGTGAGCAAAAATTAATTGTACAAACGCGAATTGAATGACACAAAAACACGGTCATTTGAGATTTCATCATCGCGGCAGTAAATCGAAGCTCATATGAAAAAGTCCCAGTTCCATCGCGGCATTATCTTCTCCGTTTTCGGTTTCAGTTTGCATGTTTCGTTGCGAGGATTTAAATTGAGTGGTAATACAGTATAATGCATCATATTGGTATTATCTAAATAAATAACGACGATAATTACTGCGTTACTGTGAACCGTAACGCACGATAAAAGGCGCACGCGCAGTCAACGTGAACGGATTTAGGAATCTGATCCCTGAGTTCCTTCATCGCGAACAATCATGAACGACTGAGTCTGGTTGAATCTCTTATTCTAGTTGAGTGTTTAGTTTAGAAAACGCCGGCTAACGTTTCAGACCGACGTGCATTCGGTATTGCATTGACTGAGGATTTGACAGTGTTGTTCCAAGCGTTTGATGCTCTCGAGCAGATGGGTGTTTTCCATGAAAAGTTCTTTGGACAGCTGATCCGCTCTGGTCAGACGATCAGCCTGGAATCAGACAAGTGGAATGATTTATTTCGTCTTGTAATGGAATGTTTTGCGTACATAAATGTTAGCAAAATTACCTGTTCTTTATTGACCGAAATCTGCTGCTCCAACTGTTCTTTCGTAGTGTGAATAATCAGTTTCAAATCCGTAATCTCGCTGTGATGTTGCTTCCAGGTTTCTGAAAAGGACATTGAAGATTGAAGTGAAACTGAATTCAAAGTCCATTCAAAAAATGTGTACGAAAATTTATTTGAAAACATTATTAAAAATACAAAATGAAAGATGTAAAAAAAACTTCTAGTTATGGAACCTCCTTAAGAGTTCAACTGTTTACATGCAACCCTGAATTATTGTAATTGGGAAGTTGCTTCCAAGGACCACCTTAGTGAATGTGCTTGTTAATTTACAAATGTTGATAATTTTGAAAATACTGATAATTTTCTATGTATCCTTTTTAAAAAGAGATATCTCTCTTTTTCTGATTCTTTTTTTTTCTCATATACTTCGCGATTTTGATCACAAATAGCCCATTTACATCCATTATAAGTTAATTTTTCAGCGAAAAAAGCATATCTAAGGTTCAACTTTTCGTCGAAGACTGAATTTCGAGCTTTTCATTTACTTTGCAACAGTCTCGTGGTATCCTGCTGCTGGTGCCTGATGCACGCCATCAGATCCTTCTGCCTCTGATCCTGCGCCTGGATCCTCATATACAGCGCCTGCATCGTCCCAGCGTCCATCGCGCTGCTCATCACCCTCAGCTCGTTCAATTCCTTCAAGTCCTGCAGCTCCTGCACCTCGTGGCGCAGCTTCTCCCTCTGCTTCCGCAGCGCCTTGCACTCGAACCCAATGTCAGTCTTCTTCTTGATCAGCCATCGCACGTCGTCAAAGGAGATGTCCGTCTCCATCTGGTCGCTGCAGTCCGCCGACGACGCGGACTGCCTGGACCTCCTGCTCCTCGCGCCATCTGGCCTCTTCTTCGCCCCCTCCGGTTCCCCGGGAACCTTAATTCCACCGTCCACAAAATCCCTCGGACTCGCGTCGAAAGTCCCGGCAGAATCCAACGAGTGATAGGAGAATGGCGTCGAAGAGCTCTGGGTCAGATTCTGGATCACCGCAGAATCCTCCGGGTATTGCAACGAAACGTCGGATGTCGCCACCTGCTTGTTCAGCAACTTTCCCCGGAGCTCGCTGATCTCCCGGTCCCTCGACTCGATCTCCTCCTGGGACTGCAGTTTCCACTTGTCGAACTCCTCCTCGAGATCCGCGTACTGCTGTTCGAGATTGACCGTCTCCTCGATGGGGGTCAACCTGCCCTCGGACCTGCCCTTATCGGTCGAGCTGAACTGCTCCTCATACTCGGTCATCTTGTTGATGAGCTCGGCGAACTTGTCGTCGCTGATCTTCTGCTCCTGCTCGAAAATTTCCCGTTCTTCCTCGAGTTTGGCTGTCCAGTAGTCCTCGCATTCCTCGTACTCCATTTTTAACATCTCCAGGCTCTTTTCGAGTTCGGCGCAGCGGTCGAGGACTTGTTTCTTTTCGGATGAGAGTTTGGCGTCGCGTTCGCGGAGAAAGTCCTCGAGGAGTTTGAAGTCGAGGAGTTTCTGGTTTGGGTGGTCGGTGTCCTTGGCCTTTTCGGAGAGCAGTTGTTGGAGACCTTTTGGAGGGAAAAAATTAAGTTAGCAGTAGACGAATATTCGGAGCATCTGAGGAATGGTTCGAAGTTCGAATTTTTTACCAGCTTGTCATCGTTTGCTAGAAATTGCAAGTTACTTTCACAGCCAAAGATTATAACATTTTTTTATGTTATCGTTAAGGGGAGGGTCTTTTATATTTGGATGAAATATAGGCAATGTTTGGGCATTTTGAAGTTTGAAAAATTCGTCTTCTCCGAACATTCGAAGTTGCGTTCATAAAAACCTTTGGCGACGTCGAACCGGCTGGAACTGGGAGACTGTTCCTCTTTTCGAGGAGGATAATCCCGGAGACCGGTGTTCTTGTTTTTTTGGCTAATTTTGGTGTCTTCGCTGGAACCGGGTTGAAGGTTGACTCGAACTTTGTCGATTTTGGGGCTGGGGTGGTCAGACTCAGCGGAGTCTTTGAGGAAAGGTAGCTGAGTCTCGAGGGTGGCGAGGATTGAGGATAATTCAAGTCTGAGAGTACAGTGCTCGGAGCAAGGCTGCTGTTTGGCTAACTGGCGCAGTTGTTGGACGGTTTTGAGGATGGCTGATCGGATGCAGGAGAGCTTTGAGTCGTCGGGCAGGGACTGATCAACGTTTTCCACCTGAAATGTAGGATTTCATCATGATATTAGTTGTGTCTGGTATTTCGTCGAATTTGTGAGTTCTGGGCGAAAACTTACATTTTTCATTTCCTTGTCTTGATTTTCTACACTATTTACAGATTCGCGATGGCTCGAGGCAAAACACTCGCTTTCTGAAATGAAATTATAAAATGTACTTTAAAATTTATAAGAAATAAATTCATTCAAATTGTTTCCCGGTATTGCTGAAAACAAATTTCAATCGGGGAACAAAATTTTTCCCGGCTTTTGTCTTGAGTTTGAAATTTAATTGAAAAATAATCTGGTAAAATCTACCGTTTACAGTGTCCGAAAGCGACCTCTGCATGGCAGAACCAATAGGATTCACCTCCCTCGAGGTAAAATACGAGTACAAATCATTCTTCTCTTTCTCATTTCTCTCTTTTTCGTTTCGCTTATAGTATTCTAATTCCGTCGTCAGTTCGTCGTTGTGGTCCCTCAGCACAGCGATCTCAGACTTCAGATGCTTCACATGATCCATCAAGTCTACTATATGTTTATTCTCTTCAGTCTCCGCATTAATCACCTGCAAATCACAGCAAACATGATTTCCAAATTCAAACTAAAATAACAAAAAATAAAAAAAGTTTCTCAATCCAAAATCTCTGAACCTCTTCATGTTGAGCAGCCAGTCTCTCCACCTGAGCCGTGAGCTGATCGTTGAAGGACCTCAATTTGGAAATCTCACTCGAGAGGATTTGATTTTCCGTCTCGAGCTCTCGCGTTTCCCGCGACATGTTCGCAAGTTCGTTTTTGATCCGCTGTTCCTCCAGTTGCGAGTTCTGCAGCTGCCGGTCCAGCACTTGAATGGCACTCGAACTTTTTTCGCGCTCGGCGTTCAATTGATTCATCAGCTCCTTCGTGATTTCCGCATGCTTCGACTCCAGCTGTTTGAGCTGCTCTTGTCGGCACTTTTCCATACGGGCATGACCCTCGTCTATCTCGTGAGCCAAACTATTTGCCCGGTCGTTCCACTCCATCACGTCCGAACGCAGCTTGTCTCGCTCAAAGCTCAAATGTTCCGTAAGATTACTGCAAAAATTTAAGGATAATACAATTTAGTAAAATTAAATTAAGTCCCTGACATTTCATTTAAAAAATCGAAACTAAATTTCCTACAAAAAAATAATTTTTTTGTCCATAACTTTTTATTTTTATTTTTTTGTTTCCCAGTAATATTTTTTATTTTATTCTACCTATCATTTTTGTTATATTTTTGATATTTTCATTTTCATTGCTTCAAATTTTTTTCTCAATTAGAATGTTTTTAAATGTTTCGGGAAAAATTTACTGTAATCTACTATTTTATAGTGATTATACATCAATTGCACCTTAAATGGCGGTTTTGTTCTTGAAAAAGGCACAAAGTGCATTTGAGTAGTTTAATGTGGGTGGCTGCGACTTTGTCAGCTGGCTCCTCATGCTGGCTCTTGAGTTCATCGAGGAGTACATTGGTCAAGTCACCCACATTGACGTGAGGCATCTCGAAGCCCAGATCCGACAAAAGCGTCGACGCATCTTGAATCCCTGCCATTTCCCACATATCAAAAATGCTATTGCTTGGCATACACCTGAAAAAACGTCCATTTACCAAATTTGCAACGCATCGAATTGTTCAGTTAGTCAAAGTGTAGTCAATTACTTGTCCATTTTAGAACCAGAAAAAGTTGCCACACTATTCTCAGTGACATATATATAGTTAGATCAGTGTCGTTAGTAAACACTGCAAGGATTTTACTTTCCTTTTTAAACTTCAAAAAAGACAAAACCTGAAGTAAACGAATAATTGCTGTACTAAAATACAGACTTGATAACGATTTTCTGCATTTTAATGTGATGAAAGTTTGATTAATTGTACCCTGCATGTTGAGATCCGCAAATTACGTCGTTGAGTTTGCCATCCATAAGCTCTGACTGCGATTTCCCAGACCATGCGCAGGTCAGCTGATCGCCGCGAGACTTTTCCTAAAATAAAACACTAACGTCATTTCAGAATATAAAAAATTCTGGTTTACATATTAAAACTATAATTTCATCGGAAAAGTATAATATCTTAATTTTTCCGAAAACTTTTTGTTATTTCTATTTTTAAAAAATTCCATCTTAAAACAATTTTTTTTTAATTCTGTAAAACAGACAAAGAAAGGAGAAATTACAATTTCATAACAAGTGAAATTGGATAATTAGTCATTTGGTTAAAACCACAATTACACAATTTATTCTTCCAATTACATCTTCTCTGTAATGACAATACCAGTTTTCAATTACAAAAACAAATCTCCCCATTTTTAACGAGTTATCTACAAAGATGGTACGAACACTTTCTCAAGACATTACACAATCAACCACCCATACTTGTTCAGTCATCGAAGACACCTTGTTGTATCCGTAAATGAGAAACTTGTCTGCCCCATTGACTGCCACGTTCCTCGCATGGTCGTTCCAGAATTCATTGATCTTGCGCTTCTCAAATATGTGATCTGCAACGACAGTTCTCAATCAGTCTCCATCTCCAATAACCCGTCCCCATTTCCCCATCAAAACCCCCATAATATAATAATCAGTTGCCCAATACTGACACCCATCCAAGCTACTCCCACACATTCAATTATCATCAATGTGTGTCTCCTTATTATGCATTGTCAGTCTTTCGCAGTGTACAATTTATTTTAATTTGTTTGGACTGTTGTTCTAAGTGTAAATCTTATTTATTTTATATTTCGTAAAAGAAATTAAAAAAGTATTATAAACAATTATAAGCAGTTATGATTTATTTGAAGAAATAAAAAAATTAATTTTGTTAAAGAAACAAAAAAAATGTGTTTAATGAAATATCAATTAATTTTTTTTATTTATTTTTTTTGATTATTTAAATTTTATTTAGCTTTTGTACCATTAATGTATTCATCGAGCTGCTGATGCTGGTACTTTATCGTCATAAGCTTATTGTCTCCGTTAGTGGACCTATACGAGTTCTGTTTAAATTCTCCGCCGTCGCTGATGATCTGCTGGTCTTTCTCCAGCTGCTCCGCGGCTTTCTCCTGCGACTTGTCCAGCAGCTCCAGCAGGCCGTTGCGGAACTCCCGGAAGGACACGGACGTCTTCGACGCGTCCTCCTGGTGAAGCAGCTTCAGGATCACGTTCTTGCCAGCGTCGTCCAGCTGAAGCTTCTCGCAGAGGGATCGCAAGCCCTCGATCCTCAGGTCTGTCTGTCCGTCCACAAGGCAACTCTCGAAAACGGCGAACAACTGCTGCTCATAGGGATCGCTGCATTGCTCCTCCATTGCATCTCCGAAAGGGTTTCAGCTCCTCGACGCTGCTTCTTAAGGCCTTGCGATCCTGGTACAAACTGACGAGAGACCAGTTTTTGTTATTAAAATTGTCAAGATTATTGTTTATGATTTTATTGGGTAAGATATTTGAATATGACATCTGGAGGCAAAATCTGAAATAGTGACAGTGTAATTCTGGTGGGAAATATACCTCAAAACTGAACGAAATTACCCACCTCCAAAAAGTAGGAAAAATATTTTATTTTCAATTCGATGCGTTTATCAATGGCATTATGTTTTGAGTTACATTGAAAGACTAATTGGGGCTAAAAATATTTTTTCAAGTTTTTAGTTTGTTTTTGATAACTTTTGATACCTTTCCTCCCTTAAAAACTAAGAAAATCTTTCATCTTCAAATTGAATAATAGTTTCATAATTTGAGTTAGAGAAAGTATTTTAAGTGTATTTTGATGACAATTAGAGAAACTATTTATGACCGATGCTGAAAGGGGGTCGAAAATCCCCCAAAAATCTGACACATCAATGTATTAGAAGTACATTGACAATGACATTCCAAATCACCTCTGTATAATCAGTATCTTTGCCTAACGTCCTTGTCAGCCTTCTTTTGCATTTTAAATATTGTCCATTACATTTTGATTATACACATCATTTACACTATGTTATTACAATCAGTATCTATCCAATACTCACCTTAAAAAACAACATAACATTCCAAAACAAACATTTCTATTCTTACTTGTTGAAATTAAACCACACTTCCTTCGTTCAATTAGCTTTCTGTTTCAAGAAACAATCGTCACAAAGAGCCTTAATTCGCGTCCTTGTGAAAACTGCAACTCGCTCTAACACAATACAAAGCCCAGAATGTCACCGCACTCTCCCCTCAAGAGCGCGTCTCCGCGTTTTCCATTTGTTTTGGTCGATTACTCGACGCGAATCCACTTTCTCTACATTTCTACCTTGGCGAACGCCGCAGACCTTAGGGAGCGTGAGAAAATTTGTCGGATCGCGCGAACAGACAAACATTGACGTTAGCGGGCGTCGCTTACCTGGAATTCATATGGGCGCGGGGGCGCGCGGGGGGCGGCGGGGATTCGGCCGAAGCGACGACCGGACGCAGCACGTCGGGCACGATGACAAGCTCGCGAGCGCGGTCAGCTGATTGCGGACATGGAGCGCAGATTGCGAATCGCGAAATGCGTCGTAGCGAGATCGGAACGAGGGAATGCCTTTCCTCGGAGGATACCTAGCAACGTGCGCGGTGCCGCCACCTGCCGGAAATGCGCGGAAGCGCGGCGTGCTAGAGGTGCCGGAGATCGGGCGTTTGATAGTTCGCGGGAATCGATCGAGGAAGTATCGGCGCGGGATCGCGGGGCATAAGGGGGTGCGACAGGTAAGGGGGAGGGGGAGATAAGATAAGGCTTTTGGGGTAATTGAGTTAATGGAAGAGAAGGATTGGTTGGGAACAAGTGA
Organism: Ceratoteleas bidentatus; assembly: GCA_022817645.1. Taxonomy (NCBI): domain Eukaryota; kingdom Metazoa; phylum Arthropoda; class Insecta; order Hymenoptera; family Scelionidae; genus Ceratoteleas; species Ceratoteleas bidentatus. The sequence continues at coordinate 34,527 of JABFPB010000588.1, forward strand.
TTAAGGGTGCTGATAAGAACTTTTGAAAGAGTGAGAGAGAAAGGGGAATGAGTGAGATACGGGGATAGAAGGTTGACAGGTTCGGAGAGTTATAAAAGAGCCCCAAGAGTCCGATTGTTGTTAAAAAAGCGCCCCAAATAATGTTAAATAAGCACCCCAAGATTATATCAGATAAGTGTCTCGGATTTAACCGAGGTTTAAATTAGTTGTAAACGTTTTTTATACTCTGTTGACTTTTTATTTTTAAACAAAAAACTGCTTTTTAGCAGTCACAAAATGCTCGGCAAATTTTGCGAACTGCATTTTCGAATAAATTCTTTTCGCGTGAAGTTTTTCCAGTATTCCGTCATGTTTTTAAAAATATGTCATACTGAGAAAATATAATACACTGAGAAGATCAATTTGTAAAAGCTTCAACATATATCGTAACTTTTACGATATGAGTCAAAATTCGTGTAGTGCACCATCAATTTTTTCAAGTCATGCGTTTTCATTCAAATTTGGTATTTTGGTAGCATTTATAAACATAAACAATATTCGGAAACAATTTCTCTTAAATATCACTTATAACAAAAGTAATTAACAATCAAAGTTTTTGGCATTGATTGATTACAAAATTATTTTCTCGTGATCTACATGACGTACATCAATGAAACTTTTTGTACAACAAAGAAAAATGAATAACCT